>JAODAL010067938.1:0-17059 GCA_025379985.1 Phyllomedusa bahiana
CCCCCCCTTTTGTCCCTCACTTTTCCCAGTACTTGCACTGATTTAATATTAATCGTGATGCCACAGTTTCTATTTAACAAATTGGGATATATTTTTTTATTTTCCAAAAAGAAATTGGGTTAGAAAGCTGAATCATATAATAAAATACACTTATGTTGCTATGACAAGACGCAGTTTGGGAGTAAATTGCCATCTATTTATGTATACATTTATTGTCTCTAACTACTGCGTAGATTTTGTGCTAACTACAAATATAATGTATGCAAATATAATGGAGCATGAATCTACTAACATTTCTACATATTCCCATTGTAACGTTTTTGAATGAGGTTAACTAGCTGAGACCTTTTAGAAAGAATATTTAGTGGGGAAGGTGGGAGTTGAGGTTGCAGGAGGGGGGGGGCGACTACCCATAAGGCCTGAAGTTTTATTAAAATGAATATGTATATTACATACAGAGGAGAAGAGGTTTTAGGGGAAAGAAAAAGATAGCAGTGTACAGTATAAATGGAGTACATATTCCCAATGAATATGCATATTAACATAGAGGGGGAAAGGTTTAGGGGAAGTGAAAAGTTATTAGTGTGCTGTAAAATGTAATACCTATTCTGCTTAGTCTGTTCTAGGTGAGCCGCGCAGACGCAATAATATGAGAGAAGTTGGACGGAAGTCCATCACAGTTAGGGCAGAAATGTACATTGGTACAGTGCGCGGGGGGCCATGGTAAGAATAGGGCAAGACCGCTATGGAGATGGTGAATTTGAACTAAAGGAATGTTGTTTATAAGAACGCAGTAGCAGCAGCAGCACAGTGTTTCAGTATGCATGCAGGAGAGTAAAAGGGGGAATGGGTATTGCTGAATCTCTGGTGGCCAATTGGTGAGCACCCGAATAGGGTGTTTACCTAACATGATATAAAAGGAAATTAGCTAGACCACATTGGACCAGACCTCTATTCCCTGATGAAGCCAGTTAGCTGGTGAAACATGTTGGGGAGGTCAGGCATGACATTTTAATTTGTGATTTCTCACCTCTTTCTACAAGTGTCACCCGCGGCAGAGGGTCTCACAAGGAAACCTTATATGTTTAAAGTCCATCAGATTAGGATGACTGCCCAAGTGGGATTTTTGGATCCCTTATTGGAGTTAGTAACTCACTGTATATATAAGGTTCCCCTGTTAATAGGTGGTGTCCCACCAGACTTGATAATAGAAAATCAGTTATTCATTCACAATTAGAAAGGGATAAATTGAGAGGTTAGAAATCAAGTTTTTAAATAGTGTGTATAGAGGTTAACTGTTATACATAATAAAAGTTACGTTTTAGTGCTTTATAGATTGAGAACTGATAGAGTTTAAGTTTGCCTATGGCAAAATAGTGAATATAGTGATTAAAAGTCACTCTTTGTTCTCTTGCTAGATTCCCATTTTTTTAGACTATTTAACATACAACATACACCCCTCCCTGCAGATTTTACATGTGTAGATGTGTTAATTCATTCGCACACCCCATAAATAATAAAAATGTCCTAATCGTCCCCAAAACACATCTTAGTTGAGAAGACATATGCCCTCCTGGCTTCTGAGAGTGATTCAGCCAATGAATTTATTGGTTTCATTTTTCCTCCAAATCCTTTTCAATGATTAGGGACAGATTCCCCTGGAGATTAAATGATGCAACCACATTCTGACTCCAGCCCCAGAAAATTTTAAGCCTCAAATTGTGCAATTTGTGTTCAGCCCTGGAGCCCTTTTTGACACTACTTAACCTCACAGAAATCACCTTTTTCAAAATCTTATTTTTTAGAGAAATTTGAAGCTCTCCTGATTGCACCTAACGGTTAGAGCCAGTGCTGCCGTCAGTCATCTGTTAACACGGAGGTTCAGCTGCCAGGGCCAGACTTACAGTGGGTGCGGTGAGAGCACAGGCTAGTGTCCGTTATCTATTAACACTCAGGTTCAGCTAGCAGGGCCGGAGTTACAGTGGATGCGGTGAGAGACGTGGCTGGCGTCCGTCATCTATTAACACGGCAAAAATGCCCTTATGACGCATCAACGAAAACAGTCGTGCTGAAGCAGAGTGCGGAAGCGAAGTGTGAGGTAAGACCTCCAGCCTTCCTCAGTACACAGTCAAGTACACCTGAGTAGCGCTTTAGAAATTTCTGCCTCTACGAGAGTGCTTGCCCCTCCGTTTGAGTGCGGACCAATTGAGCTTCACTTGGAAATGCTGGTGGTTGACACTCCTGTTCCACCCAGGTGCCCTTTTTCTTGGATTTCTTTTTCTCGTTTTACTCAATGTGCTGGAGGAAATTGTCTCTGTTCTTTGTTCTCTGTCCGTGCGAATGTGCTCCATACTCCATGTCCTCTGAATAACCTACAACTGTTCAAGTCTTCCTGTACCTCCCTTGTACAATTCAGAGGAATATTTGTATCAGCTATTTTGTACATGCAAGTTTTTTCGTAGTTTAATTCTAGAAAACACATCTTTAAAATAGGGTGGAATCCCACCACCTCTGTATTAAATGGGTTGTCTTACTACAGGGATTACTAGCTATCTTAAAGATCTTGCAAAAACAAGTCATTTTGCAATATGTGTCCATTAACAGTGTTCTACATATTCCTGTTTTTGACAGCACCATGCCCCATAAAATTCAAAACATGACCCTTCAGCCACTGTTGACAATTGTGAAGAACAAATGTCTGTTAAAAAACACATTTTTTATAATAAGACCTGTAGTATAGCTATATTTCACAGCACCATGCCCCCAAAAATTCAAAACATGACCCTTCGGCCAATGTTGACAATTGTGAAGAACAAATGTCTGTTAGAAACCACAATTTTTATTATGGCTCCTTTAGTATAGCTGTATTTCACAGGAACAAGACCCAAAAAATTATAAGAATGACTTCACAGCCACTGTTAAAAATTGTGAGGTAGAAATGCCACTTAGAACTCACATTTCCGTTCCAAAGGACCATTATTTTAGCTGTATTTCACAACACCATGACCCTAAAACCATTGACAGTGCTTAAAATTTTCATGAAGAAGTGAGTAAATGGAATACGTTTTTTTAACCCCTTAAGCCGAACGCCTGAAAAGTAGTTAATGACAGAACACTTTTTTTAGTTTTTACCTCCTTGCGTTTCAATAGTTATAACTTTTTTATTTTTTCAATGACGCACTTGTATGAGGCTTAGTTTTATTCGAGACAAGTTGTACTTTATGGGGGAATAGTTTAAGTTCACTTATAAATAATTGCAGTATTTTTTTTATTTATTTCTTTTTTTTTAAATTGTTTTGTTTTTAAATTGTTTTTATACCATTCATATTTCACACTTAATAACTTGTTAGATTAATTCTACAGGTTGTTACGGTTGTGTGGATACCTAATATGTGTAGGTTTTTTTTTGTGTAATTTAAGCACAATTATTTTTTATTAAATATTTATTTTTATTTTATTTATTTTTTTTATTTTTTTTACACTTTTTGTGTTTTTTTACTTTTTTATTTTACTCATATGAAAGGAGAACTGTTTTACATTTAAAAAAATTTTTTTTTAAACTTAGTAATGTATTAACATATTCATATATGCTAATACATTCTAATCTGTGTCACTTTGACACAGGCAGTGATCCGGCAAGCACACAGTGCGTCCTGGTCACTGGCTTAGTACACAGACAGCTCTGGAGCCACTCTAGGTGCCCAGGGCTGACTGTGCAGCTGTTCCCCGGGCTCTGTCAGGTCACCGGGTGTTCCGATCATCCGACAGAGCAGAGTAACCCTTTGATTGCGCTGCGGTAATGCACCGCCGCAATCAAAGGGTTAAAGCACCGGGTTGCGGAGGTTTCCTCCGCTCCCCAGTGCCTGCAGGTGATGCTCTGGGATCAGGGCTGTGTATTACATCCCCGATGCCAGCGCAGCTAGCCGCAAAGTCCGTAGTCTGCAGCGAAGCCAAAAGACGTGGCTGCAGACGAACGACCCGCACCAGCCGACGTCAAAAGTCGGTGGGCGGTCGTTATGGAGTTAATGAAGCTGTGTACAATTGGTGTCTTTTACAGTCTCCTAACCACAAAAGCAGCAAAATGACCTTTTTGGGCACTCAGAATAAAAATTGAAATAAGAAATGATCATTTAAAAAAATTTCTTTTTGAAGAGGAATGTGAAGTAGACTGGCAACTAATCGGTGACCTCGGCAATTGGGGACCACAACATCATCAGAGATCCACGCCTGATTCATCTTGATGAAAGTCAAACGATCCACATTATCGGTGGAAAGCCGGATGCGTTTGTCTGTAATGACTCCTCCAGCTGTGCTGAAGGTCTGCTCAGATATGACGCTGGCTGCTGGGCAGGACAACACCCCTATGGCATGAAGATCAAGCTTGGGCCATTCATCCATGTTGGATACCCAGAAGTCGTTTGGTTCCGGAACATGCCCAAAAACATCGGTGTTGAGCCGCAGATAGTCATGGACCATGATCTTAAGCTTGTCTCTGTGTGTCGTATATGTGTTGGTGAGGTGGTAAATAAGAATTGCCAGAGGTTACCCATTAAGCTTCTGCCTCAATGCTGCTGCTGCTGCTGCTGCTGCCACTACGGCTACTTGGCATTCTACTGCTGTCACGTTGCTGACGTTTTTCCACCGTGACATTTTAGAACGTGAAGCAGACGCAACATATGTCTCCAGTTGATCAATGAGCACGGTCTCCAATGCCTGCATTTTACTCTCAATTTCGGTGGGTGGAAGGAAAATGCTGAGTTTCGCTTTGTACCGGGGATCGAGGAGGGTGGCCACCCAGTAACTGTTGTTAATTTTGATGGCCTTAATGCAAGGATCATGTTGGAGGAAATGGAGTATCCAAGCACTCATGTGAGAGATGGAGCCTTGTTTTCCAAAGCGTCTGGGTCGAGGGGCACTAGCATACTGATCTTCCTCATCTTCCTCCTCCGCCTCAAATCCGTGTCAACCTCTTTCAATAACGTCGGTGTCCAGGAATACCTCATCCTCCTCCTCCACTTCCGCCGCCTTGCACCAGCCCTGGACAGCGAACCACTGCCTAATGAAGACCAATAAATTTGTGAAACTGTCGGGCCTTCTGGATTCGACAGAGAGAAAGGCTCTGTGTCCGTCTCCTCCTACATCACGGGGGACCTGCTGTTTCAAGGCCAAACACTTTTTTAGAAGAAGATCCCCACATTGTCATGCGAAAAGGCATTGTGCACTGCCCTTTTAGGGGCTTTTTCAATACCGCAAGGATGGTCGAGCCTTTCCCTCCTCCACCGGGTGGCTAACACCCCGAGGTCCCCCCGCTGCTTTCAGGCAATGTTCCTTGTATGCGAAAATGGATTGCGCCTGCTGCCACAATTGCTGGAGCTGTGGAGGGGAATTCCAGCGTTTTCCACGTAAACCATGAAAAATTGTTGCAGGAGGCCAACTGACCTGTAAGCAGCGCCGGAAAGCAGGGTGCAACGGCGGAGGAAAGTCAACCAAGAGCCTTCCTCACGGGAAAACGAGCCCGGGGAAGCGCTTTAAAATTTCGGTGACGGGAAAAGGAAAGGGGTGCCCCAGCATGGGATCTTAGGGTGGCCAGGAAATTTCCCCCTTTGCCCCCCAACCTTAAGGGAAAAGGGTTCTTGTCACCCACCACCACTCATCTCATTGCGCGGCCGTCCACTTTTTTGCCGGTGTTTTTACCAGTCTTCAAGCAATCAATTTCAACAGGGCCGGGTTTCCTCTGGGCATTAATGCTACCCTGGCCCTTTGGGGGAAAGAACCCGCACACCCCTGGGGTTTTAAAGAGCGAGCACCGACCTGAGACCCCACCGTCTCACCGGACATCCACCACTAAACCATACTCTCACAGAGATAATTGGGGTTGGCCGGCTTACTAGTCCATGTATCGGTGGTCAGATGGACTTTCCCGGACACAGAGCAAAAAACCCTTGAGATTTTAATCACGGGGCTGGCCGGGCAGGGACAGCTTTTCTAGAAAAGAAATGCCTCTCAGCATCTGGTTTTGGGGGCAGGCAAGGGCCATGAGTGGCAAAACCCATCGGTCCCCAGAGGGAAAAGGGAAAATTTTCCCAAAGAAAAACCCTGAAATGCGACCTTAACCTTTTGGTTTTGGGGAGGGTTTTTGGGTTTTTAAAGTGTTTTTTCTGCCCCACACCTGGTAAACAAAAAGGTGGCTGCTATACTGGCGCTGTACGGCGTGCAGTTGAAACTGGGGAAGGAGAAGGGGTAGCGTGTCTCTGGTGGGCTGGTGGTACCGGGCGCGGTGAGGCTGAAGCGGAGGTGATCCTTGCTTATGCGGGCTGAGGGGGGGGCAGAAAAGAACACTTGTTCTTAAAAAGGGCGTAGGGGAGAAGGAAAACAGAGGGTGAGATTTGGAACCCCAAACCGGTGTGGCCTTTTTCCCAATGCCCCCCCATTTCAATCTGCATTGCTGCATGTGACAGACATGTTGGTGGGTTAAAATTTAAAGATTTTTCCCTCTACTTATGCGTTTAGGAAAAGGGCGGCTTTTAAACTTTGCTGGTTGAATTGGGGGTTTGGGATCGAAAAAGGCAGGCTTGAGAGGCCCTGGCCCTTTTCGACGCGATAAGCGAGGAGCGGGGGAATAATCCAGCGAACTTGTGCGCTGCCCTCCCCCATTTTTGAGGGGGGGACCCGTACTACACAACCCCATCATCTTCCCCCCGTCCAGGAAAAGCCCCCAAAGAAAATTTTCTGCTGAAAAGCCCAAATTTGGGTCCGAAATGTCATCATCATCACATCGCACAGGAAGATTTCCCGCGTCCGACATTCTACACCGGAGTGCGTGCCCAACCACGGTACGAAGGGCATCCCGACCGCTCGGGATTTGTGGCGACGCCCGGCTTCCTTCCCTCCTCTGAGGGCTCAGTGTTTGGGGCGCAGAGCGAAAAATCATCCTCTTTGCCTCTTATCTTTTAAAAATGCCTTTGCCCCCAACTGTATTGTGTCAAAAAAGGGTTTCAAAAAATGGATATCCACAGTGGTGGGTACATGAGTTGCTTTTGGCTGCCTTACTTCATTTTGGGGATCGACGAGATGATGTTGGCCGAAACGGGGGGATGAGGAGGTAAAACGCCGGATGCAGGTTGCATAACCACTGAAGAACAATTGGCGCCCTGTTTTTTTTAGAAATTCACAGGGCACTGACCCAGTAAAGACAGGCTGTGGCCCCTGAAACCGACGATAGTGCTTGCGTTTGTCACCACCTTGAAGGAGCACCTTCTATTTTCCCTCTACCTCCATTCTTACCCCCGCTTTGCTTGTTACCCCCTGCGTTCCTCCCATTTCAAAAGATAAAAAAAAAAAGATGGAAGAGTTTTCATCCTTATTGAGAAATGTACTGAAAAACGAAAACACAGGTATTCTTAAATCCCCTAATTCCAACACCCAAACTAGGTTAGAAACAGAATTGTTTCATCAAATATTGTGAAATGCCGTCCGTGGAAGAGCCGAAACCAAATCAACAGTGTTCTTCCTTCGGCCCCAGATTTACAACCCCCCGTAGGATAGCAATTTATATTTTTTCAACAAACTTGTACACGATTAGGCCAAAATAATGCAAGATGAAAAAAGTATTAAAAATTAAGGATTATAATGGCGGGTTTTGCCACCAGACAACCCCGTTACTATGAAAAAAATGGTAAAACAATTTTGGGACAAGTGCACATTAGCGCCAAACGCGGGCTGAGTGAAATAGAAGTAATAAAAATTATATGGATTAATATGGGGGTTTTTCCCCCACTGACCAGGCAGCGTTGCTTTGAAATAATGTTAAACCAATTTTTCGTACAAATCACAAATTTGCGCCAAACTGAGAGAATGAGTGAAAAAAAATATTAAAAAATTCTATGGGGGTTTTGCCACCACTGACAAAAGGCGCAGTACTATGAATAATGGGTTTAAACAATTGCATACATGCATGATATGCAAAATGAACGCACTGATGGAAAAAGAATATTGAAAAGTTATATGGGGTTACATAGGCGGTTTTGCCTCCTGACAAAAGACGGCTTACATGAAATAATGTGTAAACCAATTTGCATACAAGTCACGATTAGTGCAAAAAGAGACGCACTGAGGGAAAAAGAAGTTTGAAAAAGTTAATGGGTTACAATGGCGGTTTTGCCCCACGACAACGACGGCATTACTAGAAATAATGTTAAAACAATTTGGAAAAAGGGGGGGTATTGGGAAAAAAAATGGCACCCCGACACCTATAGAAAAGAAACCCAAAAGGACAAATTTTACCCCAGGGGAGGTCGCGCCACAAAGTTTTAAAAAAATCTATTTCCATGTGATTTCAGGGCAGAGAGACTAGGCTGCACAAAAACACCCTCCTTTCGCCCCCCCCCCCCCCTCCCCACCCCCCTCTGCTGCAGGCATTTGATTTCTTTACAATCTCTCTCTAACTGATTTAGGACTTAATTTTCTAATCTAACTATTCCCAAGCTTCAAAAATAGAAGGGTTGTTTTCGTATAAAAGAACTACTTTTTGGGCCCTTACAACAGTATTGGGACTGCCGAAAGGAAATCAGTTACATACATAAAACGAGTCATGTGATTTTGCAGCCAGTGAGTCCATCACTGCCCACAGCTGACATCTTAAAACCCCCGTCCTCACCCCCTTGCTTTGAGCTGATTGGCTAGCCCCAAAATTACAGGAAGCGCTGTAAAAGGGCCAATTGAAAAAATTAAAGTTTTTCATAAGACTTTTAAAGTAAACTATCGGTCATCGGGAAATTCAATAAAATAAAAACTTGCCGATTTCAAATTTTTTTGAAGACACCACCCTAATAGCCAGGAACCCCCAAAAAAAAAATTCTAAAACATCTAAAACCCAAACGATTTCCCACATGATTAGGCAGTTTTAGTTGCTGCGTTTTTAAACGAATGACCAATTAAAAATAATTTGAGTTACAGTAAAAAAAAAAAATTTTAAACCCCCGACTATTGGATGGGCCCCAGTAAGGCAAAGACAGAAAGAGAGAGCTCCCTTTTGCTTCCTTTGTGCAACCGGGTGTTCCCCGCTGGTCCCCACTGACAGCAGAAAAGGCGAATTTCTCAAAAATTTTTGGGGGTTCGCCTAATTTTCTGACAAAAAATTGTTTGACCCAATAAATTCTGGATAATTCGGGTTAAAAAAAAAACTATTTCCCGGCGCACCGACCTGTGGTCTGAAGAAAATTGGCCATGCTTAAATAGCAAGGGACTTGGGTTTTTCTTTTACAATGCTGTGTTTTAGATAACATGCACAGACTGCCCGCTCTTAAACCTTCACTCTAAAATTCCCTGGACACTTAGGGGCAAAAATGCCCAAAAAAACAAAGCAGAAAGCGCCTGATAAAGTAGGGCCCCAGCGGGAAAAAAAAAACAAGCTGGGCAAGTCCTAGAAGCGTAAAAGAACACAGTGAAAGTTATGGAGCTGGAAAGGGTCTCAGCACAGAAAGCTATGTTCAACGGTGTATTTGCAGGGGTAATTACGCCCCGCAAATTACGCCGTGTGACCGGGGGCGGGCGGGAGCGGGGGACTGAGAGGGGGGGGGGCACTTCCCCGGGCCCCATAGCTTGAATTCCCACGGGCGTATACCCGTAGAAATTCACATGTAAAAGAGGGAGAATAATCCATAGTTCTCATGAAAATGGAATTACCGAATAAGGGGACGTTTGGGCCCCGAAATTGGGCACTTGGGCGCGTAATTCGGCCCCGAATAGGCCCATTTTAAGCCATGTGAACATGCCTAAGGGGACTCACAGCGGGGGTAAATCCTGGGGCCCAAAGGTTTAAACTGTCACAAAATATGACAAACCTGTTTGTAAACGCTGATACATGTAGAGGCCCCCCCAATGAATCGAGAGGGTTAAACAGTAATTTTGTTTTGTCTTGATCATTTTGCCTTCCTTTCATCCGTCAGTGTCCATTTCAAAACGGGGCAATAATCCTCTATTGCAAGGCCAAAAAAAAAAAGGGGTTGATCCAAAACAGAGATTCCAAAAAAGGGGTATTTGCTTGTGTCTGTGTTCGTATCCACTCCCGCTTTTGGCTAGACAATCCGATTTCCCTTCCCATTCCTTCTGCAGGGGAAAAGAAGGGGAAAAATAAACATAGTTGAACGTCCCTAGGTGGGGGGTGGAAACGCTTTAGGAAATCACTGGTTTCGAGTGAGACTGCGGTCACTTGGGAGCAGGGATGAAAAGCCCACCAGAGTGGGACAATGACAAATTCTGGAGGGGGCAGCAACTAGGAGCCCACAAAGTGGCACATGACACAGAGGGGAGAGATCATCAAAAGCGCAGCATGGGTCAGGAGGGGCCCCATGACAAATTCTGGAGGTGGTAATAACAGGAGTAGGCCACAAAGTGGCACAATGACAGGGTGGAGGTGATGGCAGCAGCAACAGCATGAGGTCAGAGAGTGGCACAATGACAAATTCTGGAGGTGGCACCAACAGGAGTAGGCCACAGAGTGGCACAATGACAGAGTGTGGAGGTGACGGCAGCAGCAACAGCATGATGTCAGAGAGTGGCACAATGACAATCCTGGAGTGCACCAAAGGAGTGGCCACAGAGGGCACAATGACAGAGTGTGGAGGTGAGGGCGGCAGCAGCGAGGATGAGGTCATAGTGTGGCCAATTGACAGAGTGTGGATTTGGGCGGCAGCAGCATCAGCAGCAGCATGAGGTCAGAGAGTGGCACGATGACAGAATGTGGAGGTGAAGGCAGCAACATCAGCAGCAGCAGCATGAGGTCAGAGAGTGACACAATGACACAGTGTGGTGGTGACGGCATCAACAGCATGAGGTCAGAAAGTGGCACAATAACAATTTCTGGAGGTGGCACGAACAGGAGTTGGCAACAGAGTGGCACAATGACACAGTGTGGAGGTGATGGCAGCAGCCACAGCATGAGGTCAGAGAGTGGCACAATGACACAGTGTGGAGGTCATGGCAGCATGACAGAGTGTGGAGGTGGGTGGCAATACCAGTCCCTGGTAAAGATGGTGGTAGGCAGATGGAGCAACTGGCAGCAAATGTGTGGCATCAGGTGGATGGCAGCATCAGAATAGTGGCTGAGGCAGGGTTGTTTGAAACAGACTCATTTCTCACAGTTTGGGTGAGGCGTCCCTGGCTGATGTAATCTGATACCTAAGGCATTAGTGTATGGAAATCCTGGCCGATCCACGCCTGATTCATCTTGACAAAGGTCAGTCGCTCCACATTTCCGGTGGACAAGCGGATTCTCCTTGGGGTAATAATGGCCCCCCACCGCACGAAACCCACTTGATCCCACCTATGGCCGGGCAGGACAGCTTTCCACTGCAAATTGGCAAGTTGGGGCCCACAATCCAGTTTGGCTGCCCAGTGGTTTCTAATGGGGTGGCAGAGGTGCCCAAAGTAGGCCACCGCCTGTTGGGTTAGGGTTTGCCCCGGGTCCTGCTCTGTGTGAGTGCCTCCTCACTGGGGCGGGAAAGGGAAGCGCTCATCACGACTCCAGATTGGGTTGCTGCTGATGGGCCGGTATGCTCCTATCCCCCCCCTTCCCAAGCAGCCGTGGAGTGGTCGGAGCGCAAAAAAACCCCCCGGTAGACCTGCCCGCAGTGGATAAAAGGTTTCCCTTTTGGACTGGCAGCAGGTCCGGGGGTCGAAGCCGAAGTCCCCCTTTTCCCCGATGGTGACTATTCGGTGTAAATAGCCAGGCAAATCAGATGTGGGGGCCCATGTGGCAAGTAACCCGGGGATTCTGCCCCCCATCTCCACGTATATGCCATGGGCTTGCGGGGCATTGCCTTGTCTTCCCCATCCCATCTATCTCCTCCAGCTGTCTGTCCTCTTCTCCTGTCACCCGGGTAGAAAAACCCAATCATTTACCGACAATGTTGTGCTCCCTGTCCTCCTCCTCCTCCCCCAGTTCAGTCCCACCGGACCAAAAGGGCCCTGAGATTAGTCGCCACGTCTCCGTCCCCCGCCCGAAAGATTTTTCGCATCTTTCCAGGCGAAGCAGTGGAAAGCGTTATTCATACTAGTCCCCCGGGGATGGGGCAAATAACGTTTTCTCCTCAAATGGCCTCAGCAAACACAGGGGTCACACATGACTCCAGGCTGACATCAAAATTACCAGGGGATACCCTGTCCCCCTGGTCATAAAAAATCGTTAATGGCCTTTCTCTGTTCTACAGTCGGTCAAAATGTGCAGGCGGGAAATTTCCCCGGGGGGAAAAAATCGCATATCATGTGTGTTGGGGGGGGCGTTCGCCCCTGCAAAATTTTAGGAGGGTGTCCCGGCTTTGTAGGAATGGGTGAAGTAAAGCACAGTTTCCTGACCACTTCCAAAACTTCTGATCGGGGGAAGATTCAGGGAAACTTTTTAAACCAATTGAACACTTGTGCCATCAGGGCCAAAGGTGCATCTCGGACACCATGCTCCTCTCATTGTCCGTCACCATGGTTCCAATTTGCAGCTGGCGCGGAGAAAGCCACACATCGATTTCTTGCTGCATGACGCGGAGAAGTTCCTCCACTGTGTGACTTAGTTCACCGAGGCAAGCCAAGTGTAGAACTGCGTAATACCGCTGTGCCCTACACATGTGGTATGATGGAGCAGCACTTGTGGAGGCTGAGGTGGTGGTGCTGGAGGAGGAGGAGGCGGACATTGGCGCAGGAGCAGCAGTTTGACAACGTGGAGGAGAAAGCAGCGTCTCCTGTCCAAGTTGTGGTGTGGCTGGGCAGGAAGCACATTCACCCATTGGGCTGTAAAGGACATTTACTGGCCCTGACCGTAGTTACAGCTCCACACGTCCACACTACCATGCACCTTGGAACAAACCGATAAGTTTAAGGACTGGCCCACCTTCTGTTCTACATATCTGTAAAGGGCTGGTACTGTCTTTTTGGAAAATAAATTACGGCTTTGAACTCTAAACCTCAGCTCGGCACAAGCCATTAGTTCTCTGAACAGTGCAGAGTCCAACATTTGGAAAGGGAGGGACTGCAGTACCAACAACTTGGACAGGAGCATGGTCAGCTTCTGCAGCTTAGGATGGTTGGACGCATACTGTTGTCTCTTTGCAATCGCCTCCTTGAACGACTGCAGGCGCCATGAGTAGCGAGGAGCAGGAGCAACCGGACCGGGAGATGATGGCAAAGAGAAACAGCTTCCTCCTGCAGAGATGGTGGAGCCTTGACTGGCTGCAATGGCATGCGTGTCACTGGGCGCTGCTGCTGTTGCAAGTGACCCCTTCTGCGACGTCCCCTTACTGTGCTGCGACCTGTGCCTGCTCCAGGAATGTTTGTGCCACTCGCATGTGAAGAGTCTGCCACCTGTCTGTCTGACATACTGTATGTTCAAAAATTTACAGACTCTGTTTAATGAAGATATCTGTATATGATAAATACACACCCTGTATTTGACTCCGAATGAACCCAATAACAGGCTTGGGTAACCCTTTTTATATAAATTGCGCTCCAGAAATCAACAGGAAAATTGTACTCGTCTTTGGCGTTTAAAAACACCATATATTTTACTGAATATAAAAGCACAAACACGCTTAATTAACCTTGAATATAAATTGCGCTCTAGAAATCAACAGTAAAAATTTCCTTGTCTTTGGCGTTTAGAAACACTGTATATTTTACTGAATATAAAAGCACAAACACGCTTAATTAACTCTTGAATAAAAATTGCTCTCCGGGTCGTGGCCTAGCATGTGAAGGAGACGGTCGCACACGGATAGAGCTCCTGGCAGGAATCTATAAACAGCGACGAGGACGGCCTAAAAATGGGTCCCAGATGCCAGAAACGAGCACCCAAGCTGCCAAAGACACCCTCCCTGGGTGACATCCCCATATCCAATTTCTTCTCCCCTCTCCAGGACTTAGACGGTGAGGGCCTTCCCTCTGGCTTACCTCGCGCCTCGGCGCCATCTTCCCCGACTTCCACCTGCTCTGTGGAAGACGGCGCTTACCCGGTCCCCCTGACGGGCGCTGACTACTTACTGCGGCCATCGGAGAAGGAGCCGCGGATCCAGCCGCCCACGCAGCAAACCTCCGGCACACGCAGAGCTCCAGAGACGGGAGACGCCGGCTGTGATCAGGAGCAGCTAGCTCAAGGTAACGGGCGCTTGCCGCCCTGCGAGACACTGAGGGGAATCCCTGCTAGCAATCACCGCTGCTCACGGCGGGGCGATCCGACGGCATCAGACGGAACCTGAACACGGGGAGCCCTGAAATGGCGCTGAGAGGCCCTGTGAGCGCGATGCAGCGCCCGACTCCAATGCCAGCAGAGTCAGCCGCCATTTTAAGATGTGAAGGGAAGGAGCCGCCATCACAGACGCCGCAGCCACGTGGCAATTCATCTCCAGCGAGATCCCAGGGGAGCCCAGTGCAGCCACAGCAACCTGCACGCACTGTGCAGCACCTTATGCAACATACAGCCCCAGTTTATCAGGCTGGTGATATGTGTGAAGGGGCAGCCACAGAGACCAGGGGCAAGGACCAGGCCTCAGAGATGGACAGCTCAATAAACTGGGCAGCAGAGAGCTCCCTATCAGACTCCCACTTGGAGACTGAACCCACCCCCATGTGCTTCTTACATCATGGGAGCCGCCCCAGAGCTCAGTGGATGGTGGTCCCTCTTCTTGGGCTTTGAAGAGCCCAGCCTCAGGACTCATTCATGAGGAGGGGGAACAAGGCACCCCCCAGGCGCTTCATACTAAACGAAGCATGGAGGAATGGCCATGCTTGACAGTGGCATTTAGTCCAGCCTCGGCAGCTGCTGACATCCAGCCCATCCATCCTCACCAGTCACAGGAGGTTCTGGATTTCCAGCACTCTCAGTACCTGGCAAATGCAGGCCTGACAAACCCACCAAAGTCACGGTCTTCTCCCCAAAGTAGTCCGGCCACCTTTGCTGCCGAGCACGCGGCTGAAGGAGGGATTGGCCCGTTGTCTCGCTTGTCCGCCTCCGGAACCACCAACCGTGACAAGCCTATAAAAAACCGGTTGCCGCCCTCTCAGGCAGAAAGCTGGGCATCACACCCGGGGACACCAACATGGGGAAACAGTCCTGCCGCCCATCGATCTAGCGCTATGATGCAGTCGGGTGCCTCTTCTTCTCCCCAACTGGGAACCCCCAGTCGGCTGCCGCAATTACCGCCACCTGAGGATGCTCTCCAGGCCCTTGCAGCTCACCCAGAGTTACAGGCCTTGTTGTCGCTCCTGCCGTCAAAATCTGACATGTGGCAGCTGGGTCAGGATCTGCGGCAAGCATGGGGACGGGATCTGCAACCGGATCAATCCGCAGTTACTGAGATACAGGATAAATGACAAACATTATAGAAACTACAGGACTCTGCAAATCTCGCAATCTCTAACCTCACAGCTTCCTTAGCCTCTCAAGTTGAACGTCACAACCAACTAGCAACCCAGCTAGACGACCTAGAGAACCGCAACAGGCGGAACAATGTTAGGCTGTGGGGCTTGCCTGAGGAAGTCCGTACCTCTGAACTTATTCCTACATTGACCAAAATTTTTTAACCGAGTATTGGGAAGGCCCGAAGACACTTATATCGAATTTGATCGTGCCCACAGAGCCCTCCGCCCAAAGACCCAATGAGCAGCGCGGCGAAGACGCACACCTGAGGATCCTATTCAACACGCCTGCCCCCTCCGTTGAACTTTTCTGGACTGTAGCTGTCCGGTGCTTCGCTTGTTGTATCATCTGGCGGCCCCCCCTACTTTTGGATAGGTCCATTTTCTGTGCCTTTTTCACTGATTTTCTTTCTACCCCCCCCCCCCCTCCTTCCCTACTCCTCCTCCTTCTTTTCCCCTCCCCCCCTTTTTTTTTTTTTGTCCCTTCTCTGGTCTTTGTCCCTCTTCTCCCTTCTGAGGTCCTTCTGGTGTCTTTCATTAGTTCACGTCCTTGTTAAACGCTGGTCCTCTTAACAAATTCAGACAGTAACACTCTCAGAAGTAGCGTTGGAGCTGCTTTTGCCTTCTTGTATGTTCTCTCCTGCTGTCTGATAGTCCATATCCAACTTTCCTGCCGGTTGGAGCTCAACTGTGTATTAACATATTGCTTATGCTTGCCCTATTCTTCCTACGTGGTCATGTTGACCCCCCATTGTCGTTCTTGGCCATGGTTTTTCTTTGGCCGTTTGCAGCGAATAGTCTGCTAAGTTTACTTTGGTGGCCTATGCTCAATAGGCCTTTCTGTTTTTGACTTTTTTTAACCCTAGTGTTTCCTTTCCTACCCCTCAGCCAGTCGGTGTCGGGCCTGCCACTGTGGACCATGCTGCCAACCGGAGCCTGGGGTGAGTGTTTACGTAGTTTCTACAATGCACAACATTAAAGTTACATCCCTTTTCGTTAAAGGGGTTGTCTCGTACAATGATTGGGGTTTTAATTAAAAGATCTTTTAAAAAACAAGCAGCTTTTTCAATATATGTTCATTACAAATGGGCCTACTGATTTTGAGTTAGCCTGTTAGTATTACTACATCAGCTTTCAAGTTTCTATAGTAGCCGACCTGTTGATCCTTATCTTATTGGCTGTCAGGTCTGAATGACTCACACCTTTGAAGACAGGTCGGAGCAGCAGAGAGCCCCCCCGCACAGAATGCTCTGTAGTGCAGGGGGGGGGAGGAGGACTTGGTGTCTGTTTTCCATGTGCCTGGATTAACCCCGTGTGTGCCTGCTTCCTCCTGGGTCTCTACACAGATAGATGTGACAGCAGTGACCCCTGTCTGTTACTATAATCATGATATGTCTTTGGAACTGTGACTATACTAATACTATTTCAGATCAGGCATGTGAATACTTTATGCTCTCCTGTATTAGTGAGACATCCTGAGTTAGTAACACTTCCCTTGTTGTTGCTGGAGATGTGGAGACTTGTAAGCTAAGCAGGGGATATAGGAACACATGCATCCCCCTTTCTCTATTAGCACACCACTTCAAAATTCCTCTCTACACTCATAGACAGCCCTCTCCTGTAAAACCCAGGCAGGCAACCCCAGGGTGAACTTGGCAGC
>JAODAL010067939.1:0-17059 GCA_025379985.1 Phyllomedusa bahiana
TGTTTTAAAATAACAAGATTTAAATGACCCCGGGGTTGGGGGAAGGGCTGAACATTTCTAAAGTAAAATTAACAAGATAGTGACCCCGGGGTTTTGGAAAAGGGTCTGGAACATTTTAGAGTAAAAAAAAACAAGTTTGGCGGTTTCTGGGAAAGGGGTTGAACATTTTGAAAAAATTAAATTAGGGGACCGGGATTCTGGGGAAGGGTTGGATCTTTTAGGTGTAATAAAAAACAAGTTTAGTGACGGATTCCGGAGAAAGGGGTTTGGGAAAAATTTCTAATGTTTTATAAAAACAATTAAGTGACAGGTTTGGGGAAGGGTCTGGAACTTTTAAGTTAATTAAAAATTTAAGGGGGTTTTTTTGGGGGGTTTGGATAATTTTAATGTAAAATTCAAAAAGTGCCGGGATTCTGGAAGGGTCGGAAATTTCAGATGTAAAATAAACAATTATAGTACCGGGGAAAATTTTGGGAGGGTTGGATCATTTCTGATGTAATAATAAAATTTATAGGACCTGGTTTTGGGGAAGGGCTGGATACATTTCAGTGTAAAAAAAATAAGGTTTAGGACCGGGGTTCTGGAAAGGGGCTGGAACATTTTAAATGTAATTAAAAAAGTTTAGTACCGGGGTTTGGAGAAAAGGGTTGGAACATTTTAGATTAAAAAAAAAAGTTATAGTGACCGGATTCTGGGAAGGGGCTGGAAATTTCAGATGTAATAATAAAAAGTTATAGTGACCGGGGTTCTGGGAAGGTTGGATAATTTCTAGATGTAATAATAAAAAATTTTAATGACCGGAGAACAACATTTCTAGATGTAATTAAAAGTTAAAGTGACGGGATTTGAGAGGGTTGGAACATTTCAGATTTTTAATTTAACAAGTTATGCCGGGGTTTTGGGGGGGAGGGTTGGAATTTTAGATTTAATAATAAACAAGTATAGGGGACCGGGGTTTTGGAGAAGGTTGGTCATTTCTAGTGTTAATATAAAAATTGTGAAAGGGGTTTGGGGAAGGGTTGGAACATTTTAATGTAATAATAACATTTTTAGTGACCGGGGGTTTGGAAAAGGGGCGGAAAAATTTTAGATTTAAAATAAACATTTAAAATGACCAGGATTTGGAAAGGGTCTGGAAAAATTTTTCTAGGTGTAATATTAGAACAAGTTTATAGTGATTCTGGGCATCTGGAGAAGTCTGGGGAGACATTTCTAATGTAATAATATAACAGTTTATCAGGACCCTCATCAGGGGATTCCTGGAAAGGGTCCCGTAGACATTTCTAGATGTAATAATATGAACAAGTAAATGACGCAGGATTCTGGAGAGGGTTTTTGAATAAATTTCTGAGATGTAATAGTATAATTAAGATTTATAGTGACCGAGATTCTGGAGAAGGGTCCTGGGATACATTTGCCTAAGATGTAAATAATAATAACAATTTTACAAGTGTAACAGAGTTCTGGATGAAGGGTCTGGAGACATTTCTATATTAATAATAGAAAACACATTATAAAGTTGGACCCGGGACTGCTGTAGAAGGGTCTAGAGCATTTCTAAGAGTGTAATGAATATTAACAAGGTTGATATGACCGGGTAACCTCCTGGAGAAGGTTTGGAATCATTTCCAGATGTAAGAATAATAACAAGATATAGTGACCTTAGGATCTGGAATGGTTCCCCCCTGGAATCATTTCTAGAATGTAATATTGTAACAAGTTATAGTGGACCGGGAATTCTGCGAGAGAGGGTCCTGGAGACCCATTTCTAGATTAACAATATAACAAGTAAATAGGGAAACCAGGATTCCAGGATAAGGTTCCTGGATACATTTCTATGTGTAATAATATAACCAAGTTATAGTGACCGGGATTCTGGAGAAGGTCTGGAGATCATTTTCTAGATGTAATAATATAACAACTTATAGTGACTGGGAGTCTGGAGAAGGGTCTGGAGACTTTCTAGATGTAATTATATAACTAATGTTATAGTGACCATGATTCTGGAGAAGGGCTGGAGACATTTCTAGAATAAAAATAGAACAGTTTTATAGTGATCCTTGAATTCTGTGGAGAAGGGTCCCTGGATCATTTCCTAGATTATATAATAAACCAAGTATATGACGCGGGATTCTGGAGAAGGGGTCTGGATCATTTTTAATGTAAATAATGAAACAAGTTATACGGGACCCTCTGGTGGTTCCTTTTGGATTTCTGGAGAAGGGGACTGGATACATTTCCAGGTGTAATATATAGAACAAGTTAAAGTGACCCCGGTATTCTGTGAGAATGTTCTGGAACATTTCTAGATTAAACAATATTAACAAGTTAATAGGGACCTTGCGATTCTGGAGAGGGGTCTGTAGTACATTTCTAGGTGTAAAATTGGAACAATTTTATAGTGACTCGGGATTCTTTGAGAAGGGACGAGACCATTTCCTAGATGTTAATCAATATAACTAAGTATTACAGTGACCGTGAATTCTGGAAAGGGTCTGGATACATTATCCTATTATGTAATAATCTAACAAGTTAATTAGTGACCGGTAATCTGCGAGAAGGTTCTTGGAGACATTTCTAATGTAAAAATAGAAACAAGTTTATAGTGACCAGGATTCTGGAGAAGGGGTCTGGATAAATTTTCTAGATGTAAAGTATATACGAAGTTATAGTGACCGGGATTCTGAAATGTCTGGATACATTTCTAGATGTAAGTAATGGAGAACCAATTTATAGTGAACCATGAGTCTGTAGAAGGCTCTGGATACATTTTCTAGGTTGTAATAAAAGAACAAGTTTATAGTGACCAGGGATTCTGGAGAAGGGTCTGGATTACAATTTCTTAGATGTAATAAGTATAACAAGTTAAGTGACCAGTTTTCAGGAGACATTTAAGAATTAATAATACTAACAAGTTAAAGTGACCGGGATTCTGGAGAAGTCTGTATACATTACTAAGATGTAATAATATAACACTTATAGTGACCCAGAGATCTGGAGAAAGGTCCTGGGATACATTTCTATAAGTAATAATATAACATTTTATAGTGACCGGGATTCTAGAGAAGGGTCGGATACAATTTCTAGTAAGTAAGAATATAATACGTTATAGTGTCCCCCAGTATTCTGGAGAAGTGTCAGGATTAATTTCCTAGATGTAATAATATAACAAGTTAAGTGACCTTGATTCTGGAGAAGGGTCTGGATACATTTCAAGTGTAATAATATAGAAGTATAAGACTGGATATCTGGGAAGAAGGGTCCCTGGAGACATTTCTAGATGTAATAAATAACAAAGTACAGCGTGTCCGGGATTCTGGAGGATGGGTGTGGATACATTTCCTAGATGTAATAATAAAACAGGTTTAATAGTTACCAGTATTCTGTAGAAGGATCCTAGAGACATTTTCTAGTTGTAATAATATAACAAGTTATAGCGACCAGGATTCTGGGAGAGGGGTCGTGCATACATTTCGTATATGTAAGTAACATAACAAGTTATAGTGAACCAGATTCTGGAGAAGGTCTGTGATAACATTATCTAATAGAAATAATAGACCCATGTTATCTAGTGGAACCCAAGGAACTGGGAGAAGTGGTCCTGGAAACATATCTAGATGTAATAATATAAGACAAGATATAGATACCGGGGATTCCTGGAGAAGGGTTTGTGATACAATACTAGATCTAATAAATATAACAAGTTTAAATTGAACAGGAATGGTGAGAAGGGTCTGAGACATTTCCTAGATATAAATAAAAATAACAAGATGATAGTGACTGGATTGAGGAGAAGGGTCAGGATAACATTTTCGAGATAAAATTCATTAACAATTTATAGTGACATGGGATTGTGGTAGAAGGGTCTGTGAGACAATTCAGATATAATAGTATAAACAATTTATAGTGACCCTTGAACCTGGAGAAGGGTCCTGGATACATTTCTAGCTGTAATAAAATAGAAAACATAGTTATAGTGACCAGGAATTCTGGGAGAAGTTCCTGGATAATTTCTAGATGTAATAAAAAACAAGATATAGTGACACGGATTCCTGGAGAAAGATTGTCCTGAGCATTTCTAGTATGTATATATACCAATATATAGTGACCCGTGGATTCTGGATAAGGGTCTGCATACATTTTCTAGATGTAATAAATAAAACAAGTATAGTGTACCCAGGATTCCTGGATGAAATGGACTGATACATTTCTAGATGTAATAATATAAACAAGTTATAGTGACCAGTATATCTGGAGAAGGTCTGGATACATTTCTAGATGTAAGAAAAAAAGTAACTTCATTTAAAAAGTGACCAGGATACTGGAGAAAGGGTCCTGGATGACATTTCTCTAGATGTAATAGATTATAACCCAAGTTATAGTGACCGGGAATCTGGAGAAAGATCTGGAGACATTTCTAGATGTAATATAAACAAGTTATAGTGACCCGGGATTCTGAGATAGGTTCTGCATACATTTCTAGATGTAATAATATAACAAGTTATAGTGTACCGGTATTCTGTGGAGAAGGGTCTGGATGACATTTCTAGAATGTAAAAATATCAACAAGTTATAGTGACCCATGATTTCTGGAGAAGGGTCCTGTGGATACATTTCTAGATGTAATAAATATAACAAGTTATAGTGGACTTTGATTCAGATGAAGGTCTGGATACATTTCTAGATGAAATAATATAACAAGTTATAGTGACACCGGATTCTGAGAAGGGTCCTGGACACATGTTTTTAAGATGTAATAATATAATCAGGTATAGTGAGCCAGGATTCAGGGAGAAGGTTCTGTAACATTTCTAGATGTAATAATAAACAAGTTATATTGGACCATAGATTCTGGGGAATGGGTTCCTGGAGACATTTCTAGATGTAATAATATAACAAGATAATGTGACCGGGATTCTGGGAAGGGGTCAAGTGTGACATTTTCTAGATGTATATAATATAACAAGTTATAGTGACCGTGATTCTTGGGGAAGTGGATCCTGGAAGACTTTTCTAGATGTAATAATAATAACTGATAAAGTGACCCGGGATTTCTGGAGAGGGTCTGGAGACATTTCTAGATGTAACAAATTTTAACAGGTTATAGTGACCAGGATTCTGAGAAATTTTCGGAATGACTGTTTTCATATAATGTAATAATATAAAAGTTCTGTTTAGTTATTACCGGGGAAATTCTGGAGATATGTCATGATACATTTCGTAGATAGTAATAATATAACAAGTTATAGTGACCAGATTCCTGGAGAGGGTTCTGGATACATTTCTAGATGCAATTAGTATAACAGGTTATAGTGACCGTGATTTCTGGAGAATGTGTCTGGATACATTTTCTAGATGTAATAGATAAAACAGTTATAGTGAACGGGATTTCCTGGAGAATAGTCTCTGATACAATTCTAGATGTAATAAATATGAATAAGTTATAGTGACCCGGATTATCTGGAGAAGGGTCTGATACATTTCTAGATGTAAATAGTATAACAAGTTATAGTTGAACGATTCAGCGGGATTCCTGGGGAAGGTCGTTGATCCAGGGATTTATCTGATTCCATGATTGGAGTCAGAAGATTTTTTCCCCTAA
Source organism: Phyllomedusa bahiana (assembly GCA_025379985.1). NCBI lineage: Eukaryota > Metazoa > Chordata > Amphibia > Anura > Hylidae > Phyllomedusa > Phyllomedusa bahiana. Next base: position 5,603 of record JAODAL010067939.1, read on the forward strand.
ATTAGGACAATTTGCTTCTACCCTCACGGGGGGAGGAAGGGGTTATCTATCCTCTGGATCAAACCACTAATAGGACAATAGGCGCTGAACTTGGAAGACCGTCCTGTCTTTTTTTCGGCCTTACAAAATATCGTCGAGCCTCTATGTTAACTGTCTCGTCTAAAAACTCAGTTGTTGCCCCCATAGCAACCAATCATAGCACCACCTTTCTCTCCCCCCCCATATAGTGCTCAGGATAGAAATTTTAAAGGGGCGCTCCTGAATGGTTGCTGTGGGCAATCAAAGTGAGATTAAGGAACCCCCCCAGTTTTCGGGGATACTTGTGGCCCTATGTTACTATGTTAATGTAAGAATGTGAATCCTGTATTGTACGAGTATGTACGTCATGTGTTGTAGGTTATTGACTGTATGAATGTATGTGAGTCCTGTGTTGTGTATGAGGTGTGTAAGTGAGATTCCTGTGCTTGTGTAAGGAGTTAGTATGTGAGTTCCTGTCTGTGTATGAGGTGATTATTGAAGTCCTGTGTTGTTTATGATGGTGAGTAATGTGAGATCCTTTTTTGTGTATGAGTGATTATGTGAGCGGTCCTGTGCTGTGTATGAGGTGGAGTAATGTGAGATTCCTTGTGTTGTGTATAATTTAGTATTAGAGTCCTGTGTTGTTATTGATTTTAGTATGTGAGTCCTGTGTTGTGTATAAGTGAGTATGTGAGTCCTGTGTTGTGTATGAGGTGAGTATGTGAGTCCTGTGTTGTGTATGAGGTGAGTATGTGAGTCCTGTGCTGTGTTATTATGGTGAAGTTATGTGGAGTCCCTTGTTTTGTGATAATTGAGTATGTCAGTCCTTTGTTTTGTAAAGGTGAGTAATTAGTCCTGTGTTTGTGTATGATGAAGAGTATTGAGTCCCTGTGTTTGTGAATAATGAGTAATGGTTGGAGTCCTGTGTTGTTTATGAGGTGAGTAAGTGAGTCCTGTGTTGTGTATGAGGTGAGAATGTGAGTCCTGTGTTGTGTATTGAGGGAGAGAATGTGAGTCTGTGCTGTGAATGGGTGAGGTATGTGAGTCCAGTGTTTGTATAAGGTTGAGTAATGAGTGAGTCCTGTGTTTTGTATGGGGTGAGTCTGTGAGTCCTGTGATGTGTTATATGTTAGTATTGAGTTTCTGTGTTTGAATGAGGGTGAGTTATGTGAGTCCATTGTTGTTATGGGGTGAGTATGTGTGAGCTCCCTGTGTTTTGTATGGGGTTGAGTATGTGATCCCTGTGTAATAGTGTATGAGGTGAGTATGTGATTCCTGTGTTTGTGTATTATGATGTTAGGTAAAGGAGTCCTTGTGTTATGTGGTAATAAGTGATTATGTGAGTCCTGAGTTTTGGTGTATGAATGTTAGTTGTAGTCCTGTGTTTTTGTAGGGGTGAGTAGTTAGTCCTGTAATTGTGTATGTGGTGAGTAAGATGGAGTCCTGTGTTGTGTATTGAGGTGAGTATGTTGAGTCCTGTGTGTGTAGAAGTGAGTTATGGAAGTCCTGTGTTGTGTATGGGGTGAGTATGTGAGTCCTGTGTTGTGTATAAGTGAGTATGTGAGTCCTGTGTTTTGTATGGGGTGAGTATGTGAGTCCTGTGTTGTGTATGAGGTGAGTATGTGAGTCCTGTGTTGTGTATGAGGTGAGTATGTGAGTCCTGTGTTGTGTATGAGGTGAGTATGTGAGTCCTGTGTTGTGTATAAGTGAGTATGTGAGTCCTGTGTTGTGTATGAGGTGAGTATGTGAGTCCTGTGTTGTGTATGAGGTGAGTATGTGAGTCCTGTGTTGTGTATGGGATGAGTATGTGAGTCCTGTGTTGTGTATGAGGTGAGTATGTGAGTCCTGTGTTGTGTATGGGGTGAGTATGTGAGTCCTGTGTTGTGTATGGGGTGAGTATGTGAGTCCTGTGCTGTGTATGAGGTGAGTATGTGAGTCCTGTGTTGTGTATGGGGTGAGTATGTGAGTCCTGTGTTGTGTATGAGGTGAGTATGTGAGTCCTGTGTTGTGTATGGGTTGATTATGTGAGTCCTGTGTTAGTGTAATGAGGTGAGTAATTTGAGTGTTCCTGTGTTTGATTTATAATATATGTGAGTCCTGTGCGTGTAATGATGTGGAGTATGTGAGTTCCTGGTTGGTGTTGTTGTATTGAGGTGAGTAATGTGAGTTCCTTGGTTTGTATCGGGTGAAGTAAGAGAGTCCCAGTGCTGTGATTGAGGTGAGTATGTGAGTCCTGTGTTGTGCATGAGATGAGTATGTGAGTCCTGTGCTGTGTATGAGGTGAGTATGTGAGTCCTGTATTGTGTATGAGGTGAGTATGTGAATCCTGTGTTGTGTATGGGATGAATATGTTGGAGTATCCTTTTTGTGTATGAGGTGATTATGTAGATCCGCTGTGTTTGTGTATTTGGAGGTGGGTATTGAGGTCCTGTGTTTGTGTATGATTGTATGTGAGTCCTGTGTTGTGTATGAGGTGAGTATGTGAGTCCTGTGTTGTGTATGAATGTATGTGAGTCCTGTGTTGTGTATAAGTGAGTATGTGAGTCCTGTGTTGTGTATAAGTGAGTATGTGAGTCCTGTGTTTTGTATGGGGTGAGTATGTGAGTCCTGTGTTGTGTATGAGGTGAGTATGTGAGTCCTGTGTTGTGTATGAATGTATGTGAGTCCTGTGCTGTGTATGAGATAGTAATAGTCGAGGTGCTAGTGGGCTGTGTATGGGGTGAGTATGTGAGTCCTGTGTTGTGTATGAATATATGTGAGTCCTGTGTTGTGTATGAGGTGAGTATGTGAGTCCTGTGTTGTGTATGAATATATGTGAGTCCTGTGTTGTGTATGAGGTGAGTATGTGAGTCCTGTGTTGTGTATGAATATATGTGAGTCCTGTGCTGTGTATAAGGTGAGTATGTGAGTCCTGTGTTGTGTATGAGGTGAGTAATGTTAGTTCAGTGTTGTGTTTTGAGGTGAGTATGTCGTCCTGTTATGTGTAAAGAGGTGAGTATGTGAGTCCTAGTGTGTGTGTATGATGGTATGTAGGAGCCCTGTGTTTTGAAATGTTATATGGTGAGTCCTGTAGCCAGTTGTATAAGGTGAGTAGAGTTATATCCCAGGTGTTTTGTATGGGGTGAGTATGTGAGTCCTGGTTGTGTTATATGAGTGAGTATGTTAGTCCTGTTTGTGTAATGAGGTGAGTATGTTAGTCCTGTGATGTGTATGAGGTAATGTTAGTCCTGTGTTGTAGTATGGAGGTGAGTATGTGAATGTCCAGTTGTTTGTGTATGAGGTGAGTATGTTAGTCCTGGTGTTAGTGTATGAGGTATGGGTGAGTTCTTTGTTGTGATATCAGTAGATAAATTTGAGTCATGTGCTGTGTAGGAGGTGGAGTATGTTGAGTCCTGTGTTGTGTATGAATGTTAAGAGAGTTCCTGTGTTGAGTATGATGGTGAGTATTGTGAGTCCCGTGTGTTTGTATATGAGGTGATATGTAGTCCTGTGTTGTATATGAGGGTATGTATGTGAGTCCTGTGTGTGTATAGGTGAGTAGTGTGACCTGTTTGTGTATAATGTTGAGTATGTTGAGTCCGTGATGGTGTATAAGTGAGTATGTGAGTCCTGTATTGTGTATGAGGTGAGTATGTGAGTCCTGTGTTGTGTATGAGGTGAGTATGTGAGTCCTGTGTTTTGTATGAGGGGAGTATTTGAGTAATGTGCTGTGTATGGGGTGAGTATGTGAGAACTTGATGTGTTGTGTATGAGGTGAGTATGTGAGTCCTGTGTTGTGTATAAGTGAGTATGTGAGTCCTGTGTTGTGTATGAGGTGAGTATGTGAGTCCTGTGTTGTGTATAAGTGAGTAATGTGAGTCTGTGTTTTGGAATAAGTGAGATATGTGAGTCCCTGGTGTTGTGTATGAAGGTGAGTATGAGAGTCCTGGTTTGTGTATGGTGGGTGAGTGATGTGAGTCCTGTGGTTGTATGAGGGGTGAGTATGTGAGTCCCTGTGCGATTGGTATGAGGTGATAATGTTTAGTCCTGTGTTTGTGGTATGAGGTGAGTATGGGTGAGTCCTGTGTTGTGTAATGAATGTGAATGAGAGTCCTGGATGTTTTTTGTGGGTATGATGTGAGTATGGTGAGTCCTGTGTATGTTGTATGAGTTTGAGTATGGTGAGTCCTTCTGCTGTGGGTATGAATGGTGATATGTGAGTCTGTGGTTTTGGTATGGATGAATATGTGAGGTCCCCCTGTGTTGTGTATGAGGTGAGTATGTGAGTCCTGTGTTGTGTATGAGGTGAGTATGTGAGTCCTGTGTTGTGTATGAGGTGAGGATGTGAGTCCTGTGTTGTGTATGAATGTATGTGAGTCCTGTGTTGTGGCGTAATGAGGTAGTAGTGTGAGTCCCTGTTGTTGTTGTAAGAAGTGAGTATTGATTCGCAGTGGTTTGTTAGGGGGTGAGTATGTGAGGTCCTGTGTTGTTAAAAGTGAGTATGTTAGTCTGTGTTCTTGTATGGGTGAGTATTGAGTCCTGTGTTGTGTGAAGAAGGTGAGTATCGAGTAGGAGTCCTGTGTTGTGTATGAGGTGAGTATGTGAGTCCTGTGTTGTGTATGAATGTATGTGAGTCCTGTGCTGTGTATGAGATGAGTATGTGAGTCCTGTGCTGTGTATGAGGTGAGTATGTGAGTCCTGTGTTGTGTATGGGGTGAGTATGTGAGTCCTGTGCTGTGTATGAGGTGAGTATGTGAGTCCTGTGTTGTGTATGAGGTGAGTATGTGAGTCCTGTGTTGTGTATGAGGTGAGTATGTGAGTCCTGTGTTGTGTATGAGGTGAGTATGTGAGTCCTGTGTTGTGTATGAGGTGAGTATGTGAGTCCTGTGTTGTGTATGAGGTGAGTATGTGAGTCCTGTGTTGTGTATAAGTGAGTATATGAACCTGGTGTTTTGTTAATGGAGGCGTAGATTGTGAGTCCTGTGTTGTGTATGAGGTGAGTATGTGAGTCCTGTGTTGTGTATGAATGTATGTGAGTCCTGTGCTGTGTATGAGATGAGTATGTGAGTGCTGTGCTGTGTATGGGGTGAGTATGTGAGTCCTGTGTTGTGTATGAATATATGTGAGTCCTGTTTTTGTGTATTGAGTGAGTTATGTGAAGTCCTGTGTTGTGTATGATATATGTGTATTCCGAGTTGTGTATGAGGTGAAGTATGTGAGTCCCTGTGTTGTGGTATGAATATATTGATCCTTGTTGCTGTGTATAAGGTGATAAGTGAGGTCCTGGTGTTGTGTATGAGGTGAGTATGTGAGGTCCTGTTTGTGTATAGATTGAGTATTGTGATTCCGTGTGTTGTTGTATAATTGAGTATGTGAGTCCTGTGGTTGTTGTATTGGGTGTGAGTAATGTGAGTCCTGTGCTGTAGTATAATGATATGTGAGTTCCTCGTGTGGTGTATAAGTGGAGTATGGGAGGTCCCTGTGGTTTGTGTATGGGTTAGTTATGAGATCCTGTGTTGTTTATATGTGAGTATGTGAGTCCTGTGTTGTGTATAAGTGAGTATGTGAGTCCTGTGTTTTGTATGGGGTGTGTATGTGAGTCCTGTGCTGGGGTGTAAAAGGTGGTATGTAAGTCCTGTGTTGTTTATAATTAGTATGTGAGTCTGTGGTTTTTTATAAGTGAGTAGTCACATGGCTGCTGCCTGCACCGCACTGTGCACTTCAGCGGCCGAGGCTGAACAGCCCGGGAATTTACTTGATCCAGTCTGTTCAGCTCCCAGGAGGCCCGTGCAAGCGTCGCGATGTAATACTACATCTCGTGCGCCCACTCGTGTGCCTGCGCTCAGCTGCCGCCAGGCGGGACGCTCCGGGGAAGAACTAGAAGAGAATCTAAGACATCATGTCAAGTATAATTTTTTTTCGTTTTTTTTTAAACTGCTAGCGCTACCTACCTATATACTGCCCCTGCCTACCTATATACTGCCCTGCCTGCCTATATACTGCCCTGCCTACCTATATACTGCCCTGCCTGTCTGCCTATAAACTGCCCTGCCTGCCCATATACTGGCCCTGCCTGGCTATATACTGCCCTGCCTGCCTATATACTGCCCTGCCTGCCTGGCTGCCTATATACTGCCCTGCCTGCCTACCTATATACTGCCCTGCCTACCTCCCTATATACAGCAGCCTGCCAACCAATATACTCTCCCTGCCTGTCCCATATACTTAGCCCTGCTGGCTATATACTGCCCTGCCTGCTATAAACTTGCCCCAGCCTTCACCTTCCTACCTTATAAGACTGGCCCTCTGCCTACCTATATATCCGACCTGCCTGCCTCCTATATACTGCCCTCCTGCCCATATTACTGGCGCCTTCGCCTGGCAATATACTGCCCTGCCTGCCTATATACTCTCTGCCTCCTATATAACTGTGACCAGCCTATATACTCCGCTGCCTACCAATATACTGACCTTCCTACCTACCTATATACTCTGCCCTGCCTACCTATTATCAGCCCTTGCCTGCCTGACCTTAATACTGCCCATGCCTGAGCAATATACTGCCCTGCCTACCTATATATTGCTCTGCCTGGCTATATACTGCCCCCTGTCCTAACCTATATACTACTGCCCTGCCTGCCCCATATACTGGCCCTGCCTGCCCATATACTGTCCCGCCTGGCTATATTACTGCCCGCCTCCTATATATCAGCCTGTCTGCCTACCTATATACTGGCCCTGCCTGCTATGTCTGCGCCTCCGTAACCTATATACAGTCTCCTGCCCCGGCAATAAACTCCTCGCCTACCTATATACTGCCCAGCCTACCTATAAACCTGTCCCTGTCCTACCTATTTTAATCAGCCCATGACAGCCTCCCTACATACTGCCCTGCCTGGCTAATATACTGGCCCTGCCTACCTATATACCTGCCCTGCCTGCCCATATACTGGCCCTGCCTGGCTATATATTGCCCTGCCTATATACTAGCCCTGCCTGCCTATATCCTGCCCCTGCCTATATACTGGCCCTGCCTGCCTATATACTACCCTGTCTACCTATGTACTGCCCTGTCTACCTATATACTGCCACTGCTTGCCTATATACTAGCCCTGTCGTACCTATATACTGCCCTGCCTACCTATTAAATGGTCCCAGTCCCTCCCTATATACTGTCCTGCCTTCCATATATATATGGCCCGCTGCTTACCTCATCAAGTGGCCTGCCTGCCTATGAATACTGTGGACCTCGACCTACCTAATAAAAAGTGGCCCTGCCTGCTTAATATACTGCCCTGCCTGGCTACATAGTTGTCCCTTCCAGCCATAATACTGGCCCGCCTACCGTATAAGAGGGCCCTGCCTGCTTATATACTGGCTCCTGCTTACCTAATAAGTAGGCCCCTGTATACCTGGTCCTGGCCCTGGCAAGTACCTGAGCCCAGCCTGCTTATATACTGTCCCTGCCTGCTTACAATACTGGCCCCTGCCCCTGGGCTACTTACTGGCCCTCACCTGGCTACATATCTGGTCCCTCGCTTGCTAATTACTGCCTACCTGTCTAATTACTGCCCCTGGCCCTAACCTGGGCTAATTACTGGCTCTAACCTGGCTAATTACTGAAGGTGCAGCCCTAGATAACCTGGTAGTTACTTGGAGCAGCCCTAGCTAACTGGCTAGTTACTTGGGAGCAGCCCTAGCATACCTGTCTAGATACAGGGGTGCAGCCCCATGCTACCTGGCCTTGTTACTGGTGGCAGACCTAGCTTACCTGGCTATTACTCGGGGGGCAGCCCTAGCTACCTGGCAGTTACCGGGGGCAGCCCTAGCTACCGTGGCCACTTACTGTTGGCAGCCCCAGCAACCTGGCTTGTTACTGGGGGCAGCCCTAGCAACCTGGCAAGTTACTGGGGGCAGCCCTAGCTACTTGCCCCTTACTGGGGGCAGCCCCAGCTACCTGGCTAATAAAAATGGGAATTTTTACTGGGGGTAGCCCCAGCTATCCTGGCTTAGTTAACGGGGGCAGACCCTTGCCTACCTGGGCTATTTTGCAGGGTAGGCCCTGGTCATACCTACCAAATTAAAATGGAGGAAGGCACTGTTTAACCTACCTAATGGGGGACTACCTATTTTACATGCCACTTAACAAACATTTTTAATTTCTAATTTTCCGGTCTAACATACTGCTGTATGGGGAATTTGATAGGAAAGTGCTGGAAGCGAGAAGGATCTAAGATGTATTTGTGTAAATTCCTACAGGGCCGAGTAATACCGGGAGAGAGATAGACATTGCATGGCTGTACTGGACGGAGAAAGAAATGGAAGGGAACGACTCATCGAGGGAAGACTTCATGGAGGTTTGGGCCAGAAGGAGGAAGCAAAGGAGAAGAAGAACAACTCCCCTCAAGAGATGACTTCTCCTGATGAGTCCCCTGCTGTCAGGGTATTACTTCTGTGATGGAATCAGCTGCTGTATTCTTGTGACGGGGACCATGACTACTGGGGGATGTGATTTGTTGGGTTTGCAGGTTATTGCTGGTGCTTATGTAGTGTCAGTGTGGGCTTTTTCCCTGATTGATAAAGTGCACACCTGACTGTGATGAGGGGTTTCTCTGCACCGACTGTTTCTTTCTTGCTTGTATGTAGGAGTGGGGCTCCTCACACGGAGCGTTTTGGTGCATTTTTTGTGCATTTTTTGTGCAAAATGTACAGCATTATACTGCTCTGCCCTTTCAGAGGCACAAAAAACGCATCCTAAAATGCATAAAAGATGCACCAAAAATGCTCTGTGTGAAAGGGCAAGCTTTTATAGTTGATTATTTAATTTTTAGAAAGTGCGAGGTGCGAGAACGATAGGGACAATTTTGTTTTTAAGCAGATATTGTATGTGGCTGCTGGGGGCTAGTGCCAGGGCACGCTGAATTTTTATTCCCAGATACCGGCTCTCTGGTATCTGTGAGACCTGTAGTTGTGTAATAGGAAAAGTGTATGAATGTGAGTCTGTGAGTCCTGTGTTGTGTATAAGTGAGTGTATGAATGTGAGTCTGTGAGTCCTGTGTTGTGTATAAGTGAGTGTATGTAATTGTGAGTACAATGCCCGTAACCTGAATCTACGAATGGCTATGCCTGTGGACTGTGAGGGTTGTGTAAATTTCCGATCATTCTCATGTTCCCCTCGCTCTGGATTCTCATTAGCGCAGTTTTCCTGATTTGTGGTCGGAGTTGTAACATTGTATCATTCCTCCGTGCACGGTTTGTAATCATTTGTATCCTTCCTCGTGTTTCGTTGTTTGTCACATATGTAGCAGTTTTACCTTCCCCCCTTTTATACGTTCTTACAGTGCGCTGTTACCTCTGCTGTGATGTGACCCTTCCTATGCGGTTTTTCACAATTCGCTGCCAGTACTTTTTCTACATTTCTCTTTTATGGAATTGACCCTTTTTATGGATTTGGCCTTTGTTGGTCTCTAAGCTGAAACCGTTTTAAATATAGGTCGGGAGGCGGCTCGCATGAGCGTGAGGTGGCGGCCCTCGTCCATGACCCCGTGGGCTCGTGTAAAGCCCCGTCCCCTCATTATCGCACACATGTTCCTTTTGCTGCGAATAGTTCTCTGACAATAAAATAAATCACAGCGAAAAATCAAAATAAATGGGCGAAACCTCTGGACGCTGTGTGGACGCTGTGTGGACGGAGCGCCGCTCTTATCTCCAAGGTAATTTGCTTGCTCTCTGAGATTCGCAGGTGAACAGGACTCAGTGTTGCCTTTGGCTCCTTCCGTGCAACTTTCCGTCAGAATATTTCAGTGGCCGGAGTATAAATAACTGCTGGATTATATTTTATCTCTTCTGCCATTTTCCAAGACAGATTCCAGGAACCGTAACATGAGACACTTTTGTCATGAAATCCGTCTTATTTCATTCGGACTGACCTGTATTGTAATGAAATACGTTCCGTACAGAATAATGTGCACACACTGGGGCTGCCCTCACTCCCCTCACATGACCTCGCTTTTTGGAAATTGTACAAATGCAGATGTAGCAGAGCTGAGATTGTCATGGAACGGTTTGTGCATTGTGATAACGCAGCAACTCACACTCATCCACTGACTTATACAACACAAGGCTCAAATACTTACACCTATACACTGACAAAACAAGACTCATACACTCACATACAACACAGGACTCAAATGCTTACACCTATACACTAGCAAAAAAGGACTCATATATTCATACAACAGAGGACTCAAATACTTGCACTTATATACTCATACATTGACTTATAACACAGGATTGATGTACACACACTCCTACACTCACATGGAACACAAACAACACAGGACTCAAAAACTTACACCTATACACTGACAAAGACCAAGAGCTCATAACACTCATACAACAGTAGACTTCAAGATACTTGCACATTATATACTCATTACTCCCTGACAGATAACGACAGGACCTTCAAATACTGTACACAGCCTATACTATCTTTGAGCAAAAGTAGGTCTTCATAACACTCATTCACAACAGGAGACATTTGCACTAATAGACTGACATAGCACAGGGTGTTGTGGGTTGTTGAGTGAAGGATGAATGCACTCTCACTCTTACACTCACATACAACACTTACAATACAGAACTCGCATATTTAAACTCATACACTGACAAACAAAAGAGGACTCACACTCACACTCATACATTTACACTTACAACAGAGGACTCACATAGCACTACAGAACAGCATTTGTCATGGATAGGCCACGTCGAGGATCGGAGTCTAAGGAGTCCCCATGGATTTCACACTCTTTAAACTCCGGTTATAACAAATAGATCTGGACTTTGCTCAGGAAACACCTCAGGTCGCTCCCCCTCCCCCCCCTCTCTCCCCGGCACAGTCACCTGCAGGAGGCGAGCAGTGTGGTCAACCAGTGAAAAACAGGCAGAGACGCGGTCACAAGCAGAAGGTCGGGACAGGCTTAGTTCAAGTCAGGAAAAAGTCAGAGGTCGACACTGGAAAACCAGAAAAAACAGAAGGTGCGGGAACCCTTCAGCAGGATCAGGTGCCGGCTGCTGACTGGTCCTGGGAAAGCCGTGTGACAACTAGAAGGCAAGTGAAGTCCACAGATGCATTGCTATCATTCTGGTCTCTGAATAAAAGAATTATTGGCATAAGAATCTCTCTCGGGTGCTGGGTAAACATCTTACTTGGACACTGGGTTGTAATATCCTATCAGCCCATGCACTAGTGGACACCTTTTTGCACAGTGTGAGGAGCAATGCACTTAAAATATTGATGTTTTGTCTTTGTGCACTTGATACTCATGACATCTTCATTTTCCTATAGTGAAACAAGACTAGAGATGAGTGAACTGTAAAATGTTCGAGCTCGAGTCAAACTTCGACCAGTAGTGGTGTTCAGTTCGATTCAAACTTGAACCCCATCATAAAGTCTAGTGG
>JAODAL010067940.1:0-17057 GCA_025379985.1 Phyllomedusa bahiana
AGAACAAGTCCTTTACATGGTCAACTAGCCCCATCTGAACTGGCACCTAAGGGCTGGGTCATTCCACCCCGACGGAATACACCAACGCCGGAACTCTGAACAGTACTCCTCCACCGGCCTCTTGCCCTGTCTTAAAGTGGTGAGCTGCGTCTCAGCCACTGCTTCTCTATCAGGGTCGTCAAAAAGAAGCCCCAAGGAGTCAAAAAAGCGGTCTACGGAATACAGCTCGGGCGAGTCGAGGGGTAGCGAGAAAGCCCATTCCTGGGGAGACCCTTGGAGTAGGGACATAATAATTCCCACCCTCTGCTCCTCATTACCTGAGGTAAGTGGGCGGAGGCGAAAGTACAATCGGCATCCTTCCTTAAACACTAAAAAGGCCTTTCTGTCCCCTGCGAACCTCTCGGGTAATTGAATAGGGGGTTCACTTAACGGGGAGTGAGGTGCCGAAGGACTCCCAGCCGGAGGGGTACCCTGGGAGGTCTCCTGCTGCTGCACTCTAAGTGCTAGGTCCTGGACCAAGTGGGTAAGCCCCTGCATCTGCTCTACTAATGCAGCCATGGGGTAAATGGTGCGTGGAGAGCAGCGAAATAGTGGCCTGACAAACTGTCACGTCAAGGGAGGTGCAGTGGGCCCTGACTGCCACCCAACACACTGTCCCTGCCTACTTGGCGTGCTGCCCTTGGCAGCAGACCCCAACTGGACGACAGCCCCTACGCTGCTAAGTGCAGGGCCGTCAGGGAAAACGCAGTGTCAAACAGTCCGGGTCAGTAAACGTACGGGAACGTATATGCCAAAAAAGTAAGCCAGAAGAATTGTCAGAAACAAGCCGGGGTCAAAACACAGTCAGGAGCGCAGTACAAAATCAGAGGCAACAAGCGAGGTCAAGAAACAACCCGGGGTCAGAAATCCAGGAGAACAACAACAAACAGGAACTACAGGAAACAGCAAGGGAACACCTTTGTCAGGCAAAGCCTAGAGGGAATGAGGAGGTTTAAGAAGTCTGCTGGGACACCGCCCCCGCAGCTTATTGGTGCGGCATCCGGGCCCTCCGATTGGTCCTGAGAGCTGTCACTCCTGGCTCAGGAGCAGCAACTCTCCCAGGGTGTGGTCCCAGCATAGACTTATTAACCCTCGCAGGTCGTTGTGCTAAACAGGTGAGAGGCTGCCCAGACGAACGTATCCTGACACTAAGATTCCTGGAAATCCTCTATAGATTGATGTAATGAAGCTTCTCCTAATCTCCTCCAGCAGCAGTGGAGTATACGCCGTATCTCATCTTGTTATTGTTGGGAGCAGCTACAAATGGTTTCTGGTTCCATAAAAGATTGTGTAGCCTTCCTCCTGGATGGACTTGCACTTTACAATGAAGATCCAATGTGGATGAATGTAAAGTTCTACAATGTAAATCATCCACTAGATAACAGCACAATGCCAGTCAGCTGCCTCTAAGGCCTCTAAAGCTACAGAATACTGTTATGGACTCAACAGTAGTATTGATCAAATTGTTCTATAAAAGTTCCAGTAGAACTTCTAGAATTTTAGAACTCGAACCGAACATTTTACTATTCCTTCGAGTAAAGTTCTAATTCGACACGTCACTTTTGGCGGCCATCCAATCAGTGAGGAGCACAGAGAAGTGTCAAAAACATCATTGCTGAGGGCAGAGGGCTGTCATTGGATGCTAAAATCACATGACCATGTTAAATATACTGTATTGCTTTGTGAATGCCATTTTCAGCTCACTCTCTGTACTATACACACTCTCTTATTTATTTAGATAGTTTTTTTCCTTCCAAAACGCATAGTTAACGATTTTTGGAAATTGCTTGCATTTTTTCCCCACCCAGAACTGTTTTTGGTGACATTTGCGGGCTTACTAAAGCCTAACTTCATATACATGGATATATATTACATAGAGTGCTTGGATTTAAAAAACATACCAGTCCCCAAAAGTTTTGTTTTTCATTTTGGGGGGTTCATAATTTTATAACACACTTTCCAAATCTCCATTGTCAAAGGTTTTTTGGGCCCCTCAGGTGCAGGGCCACATAGAGCTGCTACGCTGCACCCCCTATAGCTACGCCCCGTTTTGCAAGCTGTCCTATTTTTCATTTAGCCATTAAAAGAATGAAGTTTTTTTAGACTTCTTTTTTTTTTTCTGTACTCTTAGAGCCAAATTTTCTTAACTAAGTTGTTCCATGTATCCAGTTTACTGTTATGGATGCTAATTACAAATTGCTAGAATGTGGGAAGGGTTTTATCCAGAAATCAGAACTTATTAGACATCAGAGAATCCACACAGGGCAGAATCCCTTTTTATTTACTTTATGGGGGAAAATTTTCAAATTATAAATCAAATCTTGTTTCACATAAGAGAATTCACATGGGGAGCATCCTTTTTCATGTTCAGATTGTGAAAAAGTTTTAAAGAGGGGGCGTGTCCTGGTCATGAAGCGGTGAAGAGTGCTTTCCCTAGGGCTCCCACTTTCATCCCCCTAGAGGGGCCGATACCCTCCCTATGTGGGAAAAAATGCCAGAAAAGGGTACTAACCCCCTCCCCTCAACCCCCTTTCCCCCCCGGGGGGACATTGGAGTTTATTTTGCCCGGGCTCCGCCGGATTCCAGCAGGCCGGGTGCTACTGGCGGCGATGAAGAAAATGGCGGCCGCCGAGCTGGTCAACGCCGCACGGCCGACACGCGGCACTCACCTCCAGTACCGGCCTCACGATCGGGCCCCCCCCTCCCTTTCCCGGGGCTTCTCTACCCCGGGGACACGTTGTCGCCCGTGACTCCCCCCGGGCGGGACTCGGATCTCCCTGCAGCCGCCTTCGAAGACCCGGGTCAGGGGGATCCTCGCTCTCCCTCTCGAGGGGGCAGCCTGCCGCCCCTCCGGCGCCTCAGCTGAACTCGGCGCTCCCTGCTTCACTGGAGACCTGCGCCGAGATGCAATCCACCCGGCCCTTGGTCATGGTTCCGGTGGGGGGTGCATGCCCCGGGTTGGACTGCCAGCCCCCCCAAACCCCGCCTCCCCTCTGAGGAAAAAGGGTACGGGTCGGGGCTTGGGGACGAGACCCTCCTGATCGACATGGAAGTTTCCTTCCCCCCCCTGTTCCCCCTTTTGGGGACCCCTTGCCCCCCCGCAAAACCTTGTCCAGCACCTTTGCGCCCTCCTGCGGACCACCACCCTGGCACGCTGTTCCCTCCTCAACTGGGGCCCCCAAATTTTAAACCCTGCCTCCACTCCTGTTGCCCCTCACCCTTTGCCGGGCCCCCTCTCAAGGGGGATCCCCCGGGGCTCGACCCCCCCCGGGGCCCCATCCCACGGGGCTTCCTTCTACCCCCACAACGGGGTGCCTAACCCTGCCACACCATTTGAAGCTGGGGGCCCCTCTAATTACCTCACCTCAACCTCGGATCACACCCTGTCCCCACGGCACCAGTTTTCTTTCCTGCCGCGAATTCCACCCCAGTGGCCACGGGCTCCCCTGGGATGATCATCTGCGACCCCCCCACTGGGGTTACCCCCCGTTGGGGCGTCCCTCTATCCCCACCATAGGACCTTCAATTGCAGGACTTCCCAGTTTCCCCTCTCCCTCCCCCCATTTTTGCTCTTCTGGAGACAAAGGGTTACCCCTTCCGACCTAAACAACTTACTCAGTCACTGCTGTCACGGTCTGACATCTCTCACCTGCCGCAACAAGTAGCCGCAGAGTGCACGCAAGAGTTTGCTGCGGTCCGTGCAGAGCTATCAAATCTTACTACCAAGGTCTCTACGCTTGAACAAACCCAAGAATCTCATCGCACTACCCAAACCCCCTGCAGTCCACACGGGCCAGCAGTCCCCCCAATTTTTGCTCTCCAACCAGCGGAGATCGGGAAAAAACCCGGGGCCGCAAAACACCCGATTCCGGGGCTCCCGGGAAACGGGGGCCCCGGGCGGATTCAACTTGTCCTCACTTTTATCTTCAACGACTTATTGGGGCAGTCCCCCAAATCCCATATTGAAAGGGGAACGGGCCCACGAGCGTACGTCCCCCCTAAATTTAGATCCAAAACCCCCAGGATGTGATTTTCAGAATCCTTTTTTTTTTAAAATTAAAGGAAAGGGTTTCGTCAACTCGGCAACGTAAACTATTAATTCCGGGACTCCTCCCTTTTACTTTTTGCAGGCCCTCTCCAGGCACAATTAGCCCAGGGTGGGGCCTGAAACCTTTGTTGGCCGTACTTCGAGATCGAGGTATCCCTTATCGGTGGGGGTTCCCCTTTGCCCTTGTGGATTTTTTGCCTCCCACCCGTTTTGAGTCGGGGCTGGTCTATCCAGGGACTTTAATATTGGTATCCTTTCTTTTCTCGAAATTTGCTATTCTGAGTGTTTTTATGCAATATCTTCTGTCTGTCCATTACGGATTTGTCCACTAGATTCTGCTATGCATCTTTACTATATCGCCCTCTCTATTTTGACTTTCTAGTGAGGGTGATATATCCTTGTAACGGCAGTGGTTATTCCTTTTGTTTTAAACTGGACTTGGATGGTGTATCGGGGACCTGGCGCCCATATAGATCTTTTGGGATGTTCGCATGGTTGGGCGCCACTCTGCGGACCTTTTTCCTTTCTCCACGCAGTTGAGGTCTGAGGGAGTGCTCTGGAGTCTCAGAGTCCCCACTCTGGAGTCATTTTCCGCCCGGTGGTTTGATATGACTGCAATAATGTATCCTCAGGTTGGGTCACTTGTTTATTTTACCGACTGTTTCCTGTTTTTTATCTAGATGCCTTTATTTTCCCCATTTCTTTCCTTCCCCTTCCTCTTTCTTTCGTGCTATGCCGGTCCCACTTCTCTTTAGTCTATTTTTAGACGTGGGGGACCCCCAATTTAAAGTGACGTCTTTGCTATCTTATTTCTTTATCTTACCCCCCCCATTAGGTGTTGGTCCCGACTGAGGCTTCTTTGCAGGCCTTGGGATTATTGACTTTATATAGTCCAATTTGTAGTTTCTGCTGCAGACTATTCTTCGTCTGCTTTAGGATCCCCCCCCCCCTTTTTTCTCTCCCTTCCTTTTCCCGTTTTTCCCAATTGGAGGTGTGGATTTCATCGGGTTTTAGGCAACTTGACGGTGCTTCTTTTAAATCAAAAGGCTTAACCCCCCTGAAAAGAGAGCCCAGGTGTTATCCCATTTTCACAAGCAAAAGGGCCCACAAATTGTTCTTTCAGGAGCCCCCTTTTAAGGGTAGGCATGCCCCAGTCCTTCGAACAAATTTTATCCCACGGGGTTTTTTCCCAAATAACCATAGTCCGGTAAAGGGGATGGTTTGCTTTTCATGTCCTGCAACCAGGTTTTGGGACCACCATGTAGATCCCCTGGCCCGATATCTTATTCTTTGTCTCCAATTAAAGGGCCCCATCAATTCATTTTTAGTAAATGCTTAGCCTAATCAGGGGCGGGTGGCCTTTTTCAGCATTAAGGAGGTGCGGGCCCCGCTGGCGAAGGAAAACTTGTTTTGGGGGGATTTCAACGAAACCCTTGATCCGCCCCCGACAACTTTCAGGGAAAACTTCATTCGTATCGCCTATTTTGCATTCCAAGGGCTTTTAAAATTTTTTCAATTATTTTGATGCTGCGGGGACAACACCCGGGGGGACAAGGGTATCCTTTTACTCGGATCACACAACTCTTATAGCCTATGACTACCCAGATTCCTAGTCCCTCCATGGAAACCTCTACTTGGGTAAGGGAATACATTTGGGCAGATCATCTCCCATTTTTTGTAGCTCTTGTTCCCTTTTTTTCGAAGCCCTGTTGGGCCTGGCGACTCAACGGTCCCCCGTTCTAGATACAGTTTTTGTTCTGATCTTTTTAAACCCAAAATTATTTAAATTGGACCCTCGCAGAACCTCTCACCCGACTATACATGGGGGGGGGACTTTAAAAGTGTCATTCGAGGTGTCTTGATCAAACACGGGCGAGATTGGGGGGGCAGGGCTTCCAAATTAGCGGCTGCCCTTAGAGAGTCGAAAGCCCGGAAACCCCCACAAACGCGCTCTCTCCCCCGGGGGTTTTGGCAGTCTTCTTGTGGCCCCCAGGGGGGTTAAGCGTCTCCTGGAATTTCCCGGAGCTCTCTTACAAGCGGGCGCGCAGATTTTTTGAGTATGGAAATAAAGCCCTCCTCATTAGCTCGCGCCTTCCCAGAGGGGGCGAGATCTCATATCCCCTGTATCAAGTCCACCAATGTCCCTAGGGGCACACGACTCCGGAAATTAATCTACCTTCCCTTCTTTTTTCTCTAATTTATACAACCTTCCCCCCCCCCTTCCGCCCCAAAAAAATACTCAGCCCTAGTGAACCCCCTTTTTCCAATCCGCTATCCGGACCCGGGGGCGCCCCCTTTACCCCGCGGAACTCTCTGCATTTACAAGTCCCTTCCGGGGAAAGAGCCCGGGCCCAAAGGTTTCAAGCAAGTTTTTAGGGTTTTTTAAATCCCTCTCCCCCATACTTCTTTAGGTGTTTAACTCAAACTCTGCCATACTCTTTTCCCCTCAAGCCCCCATTTGCCCAATGTCGCGGTCATTCCCAAACCGGGGAAAGGACCCCCCCTTTGGGATTTTTAGGCCTATAAACCCCCTTAAATGTGGATTTAAAATTTATGCCCAAATTTTCTGGCTAATGATAATCCCCTATTGCCCCTTTGATCACCGACCAGGTGGGGTTCGTCCCCCGGGGGGGGCCCGACAAACTTTTAAAAACCCTTGAATTTTCTCGTATGCACAGACGCACTATCCCTTGATGGTCCCTCCCCGGACGCGAAAGGGCCTTTTATAGAATTTCTTGGTCTTTACTGTTGGCTTTTTCTTGGCCTGGGGGAGGGGGGCCCCTTTTTTTTTCTAAGGGCATGGCCTTTAAGTTCCCCCTCTGCCCAACTTAAAAATTTAATGGTTTTTGTTACCCCTTCGGTATTTATAACGGGCTCGCAGGGGGCCCCCCCTCCCCTTATTGTAAAACCCCATGATGAAAATTTAATGGCAGCGATTTTCCAACCCGGTATCAGGGGACTGGGGAGTTGGTTGAGCACGAATATAAATTTCAGCCTTGCGATAACTTTTGGTTATATTAATAACCCCCCCCGACTTCCATGCCGGGACTGATGTCCAAGTGGAAAGTTTGGGTCTTGGTCGAACTTTTAAAGGGCAACGCTTTTTTAAAATCTGAGGCCCTGGTATTAACCTTCCTCCCGCGGACCTTTAGTCCCTCAAGTCGACATTCCCCCTTTGCGGGCCGCATGGGGGTCTTACCTATTTTTGGGGTAAGATCCCTACCGACCTTCAAAATTTTTACCCCTAATTTCGAACCCCTTTCTCCGGAAAATTCCTCTGACCCGAGGCTGGAAAGGAAAAATTTTTTATGGTTCGGCAGAGTAAACATTCTCAAAAGACTATTCTACCCCGTTTGCTTAAAATTAACCCGACAATCCCGGCATGTTCAAAATTTCCTTTTTGGCAGGGTCCAGCGTCTGTTTTCGTTTTTGTTTTGGGCCAACCAAGGGGGCCCCAGGACTGGCTTATCCCCCCCCCCCTTTGAAACCCAGCATAAAAGTGTTGGGGGGGGTTTACCGGACTTTTAAAAAAATATTAATACACCCTGTATTCTAGGGTCCCCGATCTGGGGGGCCCTGGTATAGCAGGGGTGTGGGTCCGATTGGCGGGGGCAGTCTTCCCCTTGTCCTTGGGGTCCTCCCTGGGTCTGGCCTGTCACCTAGGGGGACATACCCAAAATCTTTTACCCCCTCATACCTTCCCCGATTGTGACATATAACTACCACAACCTAAAGACAGATCTGGTCCCTTTCTTCCGGTCACCAAAATCCTCGTTCCCCCCCGGGCCCGTCAGTGCCCTCCTTTCTTTGGGATTTTAAAGGGGAAACCCGCACTGCATAACTTTATGCTGGGGCCCACTATTGCCCCGCTACACTCTCCCCCTAGGAAGTCTCGAGCAATCTTCCTCGGGTTACCCCAACCCAGCTCAGACCTTTCCCATACCTTAAAGGAGCAGTCACATTCAGAACCCCTTTTTCCTTTGAACGAA
Organism: Phyllomedusa bahiana; assembly: GCA_025379985.1. Lineage (NCBI taxonomy): Eukaryota > Metazoa > Chordata > Amphibia > Anura > Hylidae > Phyllomedusa > Phyllomedusa bahiana. Next base: position 8,077 of record JAODAL010067940.1, read on the forward strand.
TGTGTTACTGGGTGCTCCCCCCAAACCCCACTCTTTACTATAAAGAATTTCCCCTACCATGCACATCACTCCCCTCCTACTGTGTGGCTTGGGAAAGAGCTGGGTAAATCCTTTTTAGGAGCAGTGGCTCGCTGTTTTACGCTTGCTCTAGAGCAACCGTAGCTACCCGAGCGCAGGGGAAACCCGCTTTAAAGTTATAGCTAGGGGGTACAGGGGTTTCCCCCCTAATACTTTATTGGTTCCCATCTGGCCGGGCCTTTGTTGGGCCCGTGGGAGGAGGGAGGGGGTATGCTGAAAAGTCTTTGGGGCTGCAGGCTCTGCAGGGTTTTTTGGGGGGCGGTATTTTGACCTAGTTTTAAAATTTTCGGTTTGAAATTCCTCGCCCCAGGCCGCCTTCTCTTTTTGTTCGACATTCAATTCCGGGGCCCATAAATCTTTTCTGCATCATCTCCTTCAGGCGGCCAAAAAATTTTTCCCCAGGGATTGAGGGCTTACCCGCCCACGATTTCGGAATGGGTTTACAGGGTTACCCATAGTATCCTATGGAAACTTTTAGCTTCCTCTGATATACAGGTACGCAATGCTTTAAAACATGGGCACCTTTGGGTCTCCCATCAAATCCTCCCAAAATTTTGCGCCTCTGTTTATAATGGGTGCTATACCTACTTTTCCCATTCCACTAGAAATTTGGTGTGATGGGATGCTGCGTGGGCCCTTTTTGGGTCTTTTTGGGACAATCCATCCCCCCCACCTCCCCCCATCTTTCCCCCCCCCTTTTCCCTCCCCTTCTCATAGTTTCCTTTTTGATTTAACTCTCCGTATTTTTGTTTTGTTGCAGAAAATGCCTTTTTTTAGAGTCTTTTTTCCCTCTTATTGTTCTTAAAGGGGTGATACGCTAATTTTTTTACAATTTGGAAATGTTTTTACCTTATGGTTCTTATGTTTTTGAGTAGCATTGTATATTTTTTTAACTGGTTTTTTTACCATCGTAGAAATTACACCTCTTTATTTCCCCCCCCCCCCTTTTTTTTTTTTTTTTTTTCAATTTTTGTTTTTGCATATTGGAGACTTTGCAATCTTTTGCTTTCCCCATGCTTCTGTTATTGGATTTTTCAATAAGCTTTTTTAATTAAAAAAAAATTTTTTAAAGATAAATCAAATTTTGCTAAACATCTTCAAATACACTTTTTGGGGAAAAAAATTTTTTTGTTCAAATGTGCTAACTCTTTATCAAAATCAATCTTTTTTTAAAATAAGAATCCCCACAGGAGAGAAACCTTTTCTGTTCAAAAAGTGGGAAAAAACTTTAGTCAGAAATCACATCTTGTTCGTCATCTAAGAATTCACACAGAAGGGAAACCAAATTCCTGTTTAAGACACTGAGAACTCCCCGGGGGGAAATAATCCATGGGCATAATGGGAAATGTTTTATCCAGGACTTGTTGGGGAACATCATAGAGGTCACTCAGGAGAGAAGCCATTGTAATGTTCAGATTGTAGGAAGTGTGGCCGGTGTGGAGAACCATTGTAGGAGCTGCTGTGTCACCTTCTGATACAGGACTGAACTGCACATATGTGGCACTGAAATATTTCAATGGTCTGGATCATCATTGATAATTGTCACTAGAAGAGATAACCCCAATAAACTGTTACAAGTAAAATATCTTCACCTGTCTCTTAGGAACATTTGTATCCTTCGTTTTTGTTATTTTCTTCATAGAACTGTTGTAAAACTGCGACAGTCTTAGGTTTTCTTGCATGAACTGTTCTATTCAGGTTTTCGGAGATACCAACCCCTTATAGACACAAGACTTGCCCATACATCCTAGTTCCAGTAAGGTTCTATGTAGTGGGATTACTCTATAGGCTGACATAGAAGGCTACACTCGCTGGTGACAGGGAATGGAGCCAGTGTTTCTGCTGGTTAACCCTTTAGACACGACAGCATCTAAATAAATGAGAAACGGTGTTGGCAGTAACATGGTTACCATCGGTTGAGGCACCGGTGTGGCGCTGCAGGGGACAGGACGGCGGATGTCTCCGGGCCACAGCGCCTGAAACGCTGCGTGGACCGCAAAGCACGCAGAGGGGCAGACTGACTTGCTAGCTGCAGAGGACTGTCGCGGCGCGACTCGCACCCAGCAAGACTACGGGCGGTGGGCCCCGCGGACAAGCCGGACGCTGCGGACGCGGTGAGTTGAACCGGGGGAGAGGGATATCCGGGCGGCCACCCCACGTGCTGGACTACTGAAACCCCTTGCTCCCTCACCTGCGGAGGGCCTGGTGCCTCGTTCGGAAGCCCAAGTCACAGACAGGACATAACCCTGGCGAAACACACGCACCCCTAAGCTAACCACCCCTAAGGGTACTGTGTCACCCCGCACCATCCACAGAAAACCGCGGACATTACAGCTAGGCCGTGCCTAGTGCCCTTGCCCCACTGTCACGCGCCCAGGCCTGGGCACACAGCATAGCCCATACCACCAGTGAAACGAGACACCCTCCTGCGAATCCTGAGGGTCCCCGATATTGTCAGTGTGCACGTCAGAAAAGGAGCACATTACGGGCATTACCTGGACATTTCTTCTAAGTCCTACCGTTGGACTCATTAAGCATCTGACGAACTCAGAGGAAAGAGAGAGTCTGGACAGACCTGAGAAACTGGGTCACCCCATTTTCACCAACTTGGAATTGTTTCTTTCTGTTCTATCGGTGCGGGACAATCGCAGTATCCCACTCCTAACCGTGACTCTATTGTTTAGGAGGGAGTCTGAATACAGAGAATTGCTCTCCCCTATACCCATTCCCTGGTACTACCTATACCGAGGCATCCGAGAATTGGTGGGAAGAATACTGCCTATTAAGGTTACGCCCTCCAACTGTATAATTCTCAATCTCTGTTATATTGTTTGCATGGTTAAAATTGTAAAGATAGCGCAACCATTCTTATTAGAAGGTATTATAGCATTGCTACCAGAAGAGTGTAGAAAAGACCATTGAGAAATCAATTCTCTCTAATACACGGTGCTCTGAAGAGCATCTGACGACAAGAAACTGTTCTCCACTATATACATTGTATGGTAACACTTGACTCACGACACCAAGCTTGTCAAAGGTTAAACCTTCTGCTGGGCATAGTTACCAAATAGTGGTATGACTTAAACATTGGACAAATACTATATAATTTGCACAACCACCTCCACTAGAGGTCACTAGAGTACTACAAATAGAGGAATATAGAAGGATAATTAGGAGGTTATTGCCGTCAACTGTAGGCCATAAGTGAAGGAAAGTTAGATTTTAAGATATGACTTAATTTAAGGCTTAATGACTTCCATGTAACTTGTCTCTCCACTATAAAAGACACTCTCAAGACGTGACAATTTCCAGAGAAACTTACTGGAGCTCTACTGATTTATAGGGGTCAGCACCTGGGAAAAGCTCCCACGCACATCAGATTGTCCCTACAAACAATACTAGGGCGGCGTGGTCACCCGTGACACCATAGTTGGTGACTCAGTCCACTCCCCAGAAGGAGGGTGGGAGTATGGACAAATATCTCAACAAAAATACGCCAAACAGAGTCACTAGGTCTGCAGCGCAATCGCAACCACAGCACACCACCGCACCGAGCAGCGGCGCGCAACAACCACAGAGACCACGTAAGGTCCCTCCAGGAAACCCAACACATCTCCTAATGACACCAACTGCCCGGTGCACGGGGCCGATAGCTCAGACCCCTTCACTCCTGATACACAATGCATGGGACAGGACATGGGGGAAACATCAGTTCAGGCGTTAACACTGGCACAAGAGGTCAGTAACCTAATCCTCCCAGTACTAGACAGGAGAATTGACCTTATCCAAGCCTCCGTAAATGCAGCCCTCGCCCAGATAACGGCTAACTCACAAAAAATTGCAGATCTGGAGTCGAGAGCAGTGACGATTGAGGAGGATGTGGCGAGGGTTGGGGACACTGTCACAAGTAACCAGACAACCATTGAAGCACTACAAACAAAATTGGAAGACCTGGAAAACAGGGAAAGGCGCAACAACCTAAGATTTGTGGGGATCCCAGAAGTAGTTCCGCCTGACCAGCTGGCCCTATATAATCCCAGGTGATTGCAAAATGGACGGGTGACCGTCTCGAGGTCTGGTTTATTGTCATGAGAGGTTATTGAAACATATGCAAATGTGAAATGTGGATAATTATATAAGAATTAGAATATTATTGAAGTAAGGGGTTACATGGAACCTGAAAATTATATGTTGATATTCACAACTATGGGCGACATGTATGATCGGGCTTTACACCTGTTTTTTGGCGTATACTGGGCCTCCCAGCCCGAATCCCACTTCGGGGATTCAGTATTAGGCGCAGTGTTCGCCACTTTCAGCTGCGCCCCGCATGAAGGGGCGGGCAGTGGGCGCGGTGTGGGCGCGGGTGGCGTTCCGGGCGGGACGCGGCGCGCTCGAAAACTCCGAGGCATGTACGACGGCGAGTCGGCAAAGCGAGGCGCAGTGCAGCGCTCGGCAGCTCCGACAGGCAGACCAGGTTTTTTTTGGTCTAAATCCTCCGGCCGAGGCGAAGTGAAGCAGGATCGGAACATGCGAGGAAGCAGCTCTTTTCTGTCTTTTTACTGTATTTTGAACTGTTCCGCCTTTGATTTTGATTGGTCCAAACTTCTCCATAGGATATAATGGGACTTTGTCGCTCCTATTCTGATTGGTTAATACTCCTTCATAGGTTAGAATGGGCCACTGTCGCTCCTATTCTGATTGGTCCAAACTTCTCCATAGGATATAATGAGTCTTTGTCGCTCCTATTCTGATTGGCTGGCTTCTGCCTACCAATGAGAATAGCTTAAACAATTTGAATTACTGTATTTCCCGCGATTCTCTCTATTGCAATTCCCTATGTAGCGCCGGTCCTCGGCGACAAACGCGTTGTTCGGGTTTTTAACTGCTTTATTTGTAAAGAAGGGTTCGGCTCTTTATCTGATAATGTTTTACACTTAATAAAAATCATTTTTGGATTAATACTTCATGCCGCACGCCGCTGAGCGCCGAGATTTCAGAGCGCCCATCTCTCCATAGACTATAATGAGAGAAGTAGCTCGCGCTCTGATTGGCTGGGATAGCCAAGCCACCGCTAGCTCAGCAAATCAGTCTCTTTTCTGTCTTTTTACTGTATTTTGAATTATCCCCGCCGTGGATTCTAGATTGGTCTAAACTTCTCCCATAGACTAGAATGGGTCTTGTCGCTCCTATTCTGATTGGTCAATAATTCTCCATAGGCTAGAATGGGTCTCTGTCGCTCCTATTCTGATTGGCTGAGCTAGCCAAGTCCCCAGTAGCTTAACCAATCAGCTCTTTTCAGCATTTTTACTGTATTTTGAACTATCCCGCCGTGGATTCTGATTGGTCTAAACTTCCACATAGGTTTTAATGGTTCACTGTCGCTCCTATTCTGATTGGCCGGTTTATGCCGACCAAACAGAATAGCTTTCTGAATTTGAATTACTGTATTTCCCGGCAATTTCCAATATCCTAATTCTTGAATTAGGATATTGGAAAGTGAATTTGTTTTATGTATTTTTATTTTTGAGGTTTTAGCTCTTTTCTGAGAATGTTTAACGCCTTTATAAAGGCGATTTTTGATTCATACTTCGCACCGACATCTGGAATGATTTCTCGCTGTTCCAGCCTGTCTCGCATCGGAACTGTTTTTCGGCGCAGTCCCGCACTGCACCCATGTCCCCCGCACTGTGCCCATGTCCCCGCACTGTGCCCCACACACACTGGCGAGGCCAGGGAACTTTTCCCCGCATGTATTAGTGCGCTACCTCCGGCGCCGAATCATAGGCGCAGCGCCGCACTGCGCCTCGGTCCCCGCACTGCGCCTAACACACTGGCCAGGCGCGGTGGACTTTTCCCCGCATGTATGACTGCACTACCTCCGGCGCCGAATCCTAGGCGCCAGCGCCGCACTGCGCCTCGGACCCGCACTGCGCCTAAAACACAGGCGAGGCGCAGCGGACTTTATATTGTATGTATGAGCGCGCTCCGGCCCCGACATAAATCAGGCGCAGATTCAGCCGGAAAACTGGCGGAAAGGTGCGCCCCGACCCGGCGAGCTTCATACATGTGGCCCTATGTTTTTCTTGCTAACTTTGTTTGTAAAATGGTTAATTGCACAACTTAAAAAAAGATTGCCCGGTCTGGACCTCCCCCCTGTTCTGATTTTGATATTTGGGATTCTCCTCCCCCCTCTGGGATGGGTAGATCAGGGTGCTCGCTGGGACACCGTGGTCTGCAACACATTGGAGTATTCTTTGAGCATCACTCTCCCCTTGAATGATCCAGGATGAGTAGTATCATCACCACTCAAGAAGGGGATAACCCGCCCCCACTGCTGAATATAGTCTCATGGAACACCGCTGGCCTTAACATACCGGAAAAACGTAGGAAAGTGCTCTCACGACTCAAAAAACTGAAGGCGGACATAATCTGCCTCCAGGAGACGCACTGGAAAACAGATAACTATGTCCCGCTTCGTGCGCCCTGGTTAGATCCACCCATAGTAGCGACCTATAAGACCAAGTCGAGGGGGGTGGCTGTGTACTTCAGAAGAGGCCTAGTACAACAAGTGGTTGACCAATATGCAGACGAGGAGGGACACTTTGTTTATGCCAGAGTACAAATAGACCAGAGGATATATACCATACTCAATCTGTATGTGCCAAATCAATCAGGTGACCGCTTCTTCGCAGAGATGGTGGGGTTCTTGCACCAGAGGGACCACACAAACCTAATACTAAAAGGAGACTATAATCTAGCGCCAAACCCTACCTGGGCTAGATCTGGCCCCTCTCAAACGGGAGAAGCTATCCACCCGTCTATACAGATGTTGATGGATACGTTGGACGTGTATGATCACTGGCGAGCTACCAACCCAACAGATAAGTCTTTCACGTGTTATTCCGCAGCGCACGACTCCTTCTCCCGAATAGATCTGGCAATGATATCAAATTCCCTATGTTCTGAGGTGGCGAATTCGGACATTCACCCAATTGTCATCTCAGACCATGCGCCTATAACCTTAACGCTTTATAGACCCATTAACACCCAGGGATCAAGAACATGGAGATTCCCAAGTTACATTGGAAACAATATTTAAAAGATAATAGTACTCATGACACCAACACCCCTTTACTTTGGCTCACGGCGAAGGCAGTACTCAGGGGCAATATTATCAGCTACGTCAGCGCTAAACGGAGGGAATCAATTGACAAATTTAAGACTTTACATGCAAGACTTAGGGTGACCCAAGACGCGCATGCGGCCTCTCCTACTCCACAATCAAAAAGTCAATATCAGGAAGCCAGAGAACTGCTGGAAACCTTTCTGCAAGGGCAGGCGAAGTGGCATGTCAGGGCCATCCAGAACAGGTTTTACAGGTGGGGAGGCAGACAAGGAGCGCTACTAGCCAGAATGACTAAGACATGGAAACCCCAACGTCCGATCGCGTCAATAAAATGCCCAGAGTCGGGTCGTTTGCTAACCAACCCAGAGGCCATAGAGAAAGCATTTATACATTACTACGAGACGCTATATAGAGCGAACCCCTACGATGAAGCGGAAGTCTCCGCCTTTCTGGATGGTATAAGTTTTCCAGGCATAACAGAGGACAACCGACTAGATTTAGAACGGGAAATATCTGAAGAAGAGGTCCGAAAAGCACCAGGACCAGACGGATATTCGTCTGAGTTCTATAAAATCCTAAAATTTGAAACTGCCCCATACCTGACCAAACTATTTAATGATGTTTTCCTTCGATCTCAAGAAGTGGAGTCCTTTTTTGACTCTAGGACCACTTTGATAGTGAAGCCAAACAAGGACCCCACATTGCTGACGTCGTACAGGCCAATTTCCCTATTAAATCACGACTACAAATTATTAGCCAAAATCATTGCTAACCGCTTCCAAAAATTCTTACCGGCCATCATCCATCCAAACCAAACAGGATTTGTCGGCGGGCGACATTCTGTCCGAAATGTCAGGGTGGCGTCCGGGGCGGTAATGGTGGCCAGGGAAGCCACACACCCAACATCTATGCTCCTGAGTTTAGACGCTGAGAAAGCGTTCGATAAAGTGTCGTGGCCGTTCCTGGGCGCCATCTTGGCAAGACGGAGCTTTGGATCCCTATTTTTACATTTCCTAGATCACCTACATCTTAATTGCGCGACGACCCTATTGCTAAATGGTCAAATATCTCAGTCCATTGATCTATTTAGAGGAGTAAGGCAGGGATGTCCCTTGTCACCCAGCCTATTTGACCTCTCTATGGACCCGCTTTTGTACTATATATCTCAAGACCAAAAGATTCAGGGTATCATAAAAGAAGACAGGGAGATAAAATTGACTGCGTACGCAGATGATTTACTACTGATGATAGCGAACCCAAAAAATACCCTAGATCATGTTCTGGCAGAGATAGAGACCAAGGGGCGACTCTCCGGCTATGAGATTAATGTAGATAAGAGTGAAGGCCTCCTCCTAAAGGGACCAGCGAAACCACTATGGGCCACGACACAGAGATACAGTGGTGTACCACCTCTCTGCGCTATTTAGGGGTAGTACTTACAAGAGACCCTACGCAGAGCTATCGGATCAATCTGGATAAATATATTGCAGCCGCAGACCGCACCCTAAAATCCTGGGCAGGATTACCCCTGAATTTTATGGGAAGAGACAATCTAATTAAGATGATAGAGTTCCCGAGGTTGTTGTACCTGTTCCAGATGCTGCCAATTTATATACGCCCCAAAGATGAGAAAATAATAAATGCCATGCATCGCACTTATATCTGGAGTGGAAAGCGGGCACGGGTTCCACTACACATACTTTGTCAAACAAAGGCAAATGGGGGCCTTGGCTTCCCAAATGTGAGGTCATATAACTTGGCGGCATTGGGCGAT
>JAODAL010067941.1:0-17057 GCA_025379985.1 Phyllomedusa bahiana
AAATTTAGCTTAAAATGTTTCATTTTTACAAGGAATCCAGGAAAAAAAGCACCCAAAAGTTTGTTACGCAATTTCTTCCAAGTTCAGCAATAACTATATGTAGGTGTAAGCTATTTGGTTTTTGGATCACAGATTTTGGTGGATGCCATGTCGCATTAGCAAAGCCCTCAAAGTACCAAAACAAGTGAAATCTACCAGAGGTCACCACATTTTGGATTCAACATGCCTCATGGATCTCATCTAGGCGTGTATTGTGCATTTTGGGCACACAGGTGTTCCTTAGTTTTTTAGAATTGGGTCATGAAAATGGGGCGGAAAAACGCATTTCCGCCATTGTTTTTTGGGGCTTCAATTCAACAGCGTTTGCCATGCGGGATAAATGACATAATAACTTTATGAGACGGGTCTGTGCAATTGCAATGATATAAATTCTATATAGTTTTTATGTTTCATTACTTTTACACAATAGAAATGCGTTTATAAAAAAAATGCGTTTTTATGTCGTCATAGTCTGACAGCCATAACTTTTTTATTCCTCTGTATACGCTGATCATGGACTTGTTTTTTGCACAATGAGTTGATGTTTTTATTGGTACCATTATGGGGTGTATGTGATGCTTTGATTATTTTTTATTAAGGTATTTGTGAGGTGTTTTGAACCAAATACAGCAATCCTGGTAGTGTTTTTTATTTTTACCTTTAACAGTGGTTACCATAAATGACATGCGAGCTTAAGTCGATACGATTACAACGATACCCAATTTATATATTTTTTAATGTTTTACTGCTTTTACACAATAAAAACACGTTTATTTTAACTTAATTTTATTTTTAATTTTAATATTATTTTTCTGTGTATGAAGATGTGTAGGGGCTTATTTTTTGCTGGATGAGTTGATGTTTTTTGGTATCATTTTGGGAGGGACTAGGCTCTTTGATCGTTTTGAAATCAGTTTTTTGGAAAACAGGGCGAAGAAAATGCAGCAATCCTAGTAGGTGTTTTTAAATTTTATTTTTAACAAGTTAGTTTTACTCCCTGGGTCGAGATGATTATGGTGATACCCAATTTTTTTATTGTGTAAAACTATATTTATGCATCACTATTCTAATAGCCATAACTTTTTTTATTTTTGCGTATATAGATCTACGTAAGGGCTTTTTTATTTGAGTTTTTGATCGCTTTTTATTTTATTTTATGTGCTACAGGATGAACAAAAATTCAGTGATTTTTTTTTATGGTGCTCACCGTGCGAGTTAATTAACATGACAGATTTATAGGTTAGGTTGTTACACTCGCGGCGATACCAAATATTGTTACTTTATTTTTTTTTTATCTTTTTTGGGACAATTGCCATTTGTAAGGGGGAAAAGGGTGGTGTAAGTGTTTTTATTTTATTTTTCTTGTTGTTTTTTACTTTTTTTACGTTTTCACCATTTTTCCCTTTTCCCCAAACGGAATATGTATCAGTGATCCTCAGATCGCTGATACAATAGAGATCAATACAGAGCAGAGCTACTCTGTATTGGTCTGTATGGTAATTGCCAGTAACCATGCCCAACAATGTCCACAATGCATTGCTGGGGATGGTGATGAAACAGACAGTCCATATGCTCTAGTGAAGCATCCGTGGTTTCAGGTACTCACAGAGCAGTGGCGCTGGCGCTGCTGCTGCACTGATTCTAAACAGAAGGAGCTCACTCCTTCTGTCTGTAACTTAGCTGTGGAGATCATGATAGATTACAACAGCTAAGGGTTAATCACCCACGGCCAGATCTCACTTTTGTGATATGGCATGAGGTGGTTGGTCCCATGTCGTGATCATGCGGGGCTGGTTTGTGAGCATGCATGATCTGCAGGACGCACCGGAACGTCTATTTGTGGGAACGCACTTCCCGCTAGGACGTACCAGTAGGTCCTATGACGGAAAGAGGTTAAAGGGAAAATAAATAATATAAAAAAAGAGCTTTTAGAAAATATAAGTCAGAGAGTTCAGCATTAGCCTTTTCGAAAATACAAAGAGCTTAATAAAACCTTTAAAAAGTTGATCAAGTCAGGTAAAATATGAAATCAAAAGTAGGTGGCCATGAACAGCAAAACGAAGGAAAACGTAGAGCTACTAAATAGGTTCTTCAGTTCTGTATGTACAAACAAGAAGAAAGTAGATGGGGGTGGTGTCAGTGCTGATGTGTGCGGGGCCTCTGCTGCTGTGGGCGGGTCCAGTGCAGTTGTAGGCGGTGTTAATACTGCTAATACATATACACTCACCGGCCACTTTATTAGGTACACCATGCTAGTAACGGGTTGGACCCCCTTATGCCTCAATTCTTCGTGGCATAGATTCCACAAGGTGTTGCAACGATGCTCAATTGGTACCAAGGGGCCCAAAGAGTGCCAAGAAAATATTCCCCACACCATGACACCACCACCACCAGCCTGAACCGTTGATACAAGGCAGGATGGATCCATGCTTTCATGTTGTTGACGCCAAATTCTGACCCTACCATCCGAATGTCGCAGCAGAAATCGAGACTCATCAGACCAGGCAACGATTTTCCAATCTTCTACGTCCAATTTCGATGAGCTTGGGCAAATTGGAGCCTCAGTTTCCTGTTCTTAGCTGAAAGGAGTGGCACCCGGTGTGGTCTTCTGCTGCTGTAGCCCATCTGCCTCAAAGTTCGCCGTACTGTGCGTTCAGAGATGTCTCTTCTGCCTACCTTGGTTGTAACGGGTGGCTATTTGAGTCACTGTTGCCTTTCTATCAGCTCGAACCAGTCTGCCCATTCTCCTTTGACCTCTGGCATCAACAAGGCATTTCCGCCCCACAGGACTGCCGCTCACTGGATGTTTTGTCTTTTTCGGACCATTCTCTGTAAACCCTAGAGATGGTTGTGCGTGAAAATCCCAGGAGATCAGCAGTTTCTGAAATACTCAGACCAGCCCTTCTGGCACCAACAACCATGCCACGTTCAAAGGCACTCAAATCACCTTTCTTCCCCATACTGATGCTCGGTTTGAACTGCAGGAGATTGTCTTGACCATGTCTACATGCCTAAATGCACTGAGTTGCCGCCATGTGATTGGCTGATTAGAAATTAAGTGTTAACGAGCAGTTGGACAGGTGTACCTAATAAAGTGGCCGGTGAGTGTAATATAAATTGGCTGAGTGTAGAAATGGTCCAAGCCAAGTTAAATAAACTGAATGAGAACAGCTCCATGTCTTGCACAGGAAATTATGTACCAGTAAGTTTAATACATATTGTGGGGAAACTGTTCAAGGAACTCATAAGGGACTATATACAGGAATATGTGGCTGGATATAATATTCTAAGTGATTGCCAGCATGGTTTTACTAAAGACAAAAGTTGTCAGACCAACCTGACCTTTTTTATGAAGAGGTGAGTACAAGTCTGGATAGCAGTAAAGTACTGAGATAGAGTCCAACACAGAAAAACATAACAACCCAAGAAAAGGAGTTCAAAGTGTGGGTAGGGAGATACCTGTTGTTTAATCTGCGCTGAGAAGGGAAAGTCACATATTGTTTTTTTCTGAAATGCTCTACCTTTGCAGAATAAAACTACTCTACTTAAATTAGATAGCCTGTGGCTATTTCCTATAAATTCAGATGCTACTTAGAATGCCCTACACCCACCTCCCTAGACAATTTCTCTACCCCCAAGTAAGCCAAAGCAGGAGAACTTGGATGGCCAGAGGAAATGATTCAAAGAAATTATCAAGATCTACCTCACAAAGGCCTAATCAACATTGCTTACTTGAAAGCGGAAATCCTGGCCTCAGTTCATCCCCTATGGCACCAAATGACCAAAGCTACTGTGAAGTTTGAGAATGACCACCTAACCAACGAGGTAGACAAAACACAACAATGAAAAAGGGAGAAGAATGCAGATTTCCAAAATAAACTCCTAAATAAAAGCTCTCTCTAGAGATGGGCGAATCGATTCTAACAAAGTGGAATTCGTTTAGAATTTCAGGAAAACTTTAGTTCTGCACGAAGGAGAAGTTTATGGTACTGTGAGGGAACGAATCGTCTTTTTTTTCTAAAATGGCCGTGAGTACATGGCGTGACATGGGGCAGAGAACTCTGGGAGGAAGAAAGGAACACCATCAATGACATGTGCAGACATGAAGCCAATCAGCAACCAGCGGGCTTCTGTGACATCACAGCCAAATAAATACGGACGCCATCTTAAATACTCACACTTCTCACTGTGTCTCATGTCAATAAGTATCTGGCTGCTGCAGCACTATATTGCACTCTTTACAAAACAAAATCATTTTTTGAGCGTCTATAGTGAAAGACCTTCACAAGTGTGTGTCATATGCACACTTGTTCCTAAACCAGTGTTATTATTTTGTTTTAGTTGGTGGGGTATTCTCCCTAATGACCAGGTTGTGTGTGTTTTAGCACCATATACGCCTTAATTCCATCTGGTTCATTGTGTAGGGTATTTTATACCCAAGGGTTAATTTAGCCTCTTGTTTGTGGGGTAATTTGAAGTAAAATACAGGGTGTGTGAATTTTTTTGCCCCCTATATGCCTAAATTCCATCTGTTTTTTTTTGTAGGGTATTTCATAACCAAGGGTTAATTTAGCCTCTTGTTTGTGGGGTAATTTGGAGTCAAATACAGGGTGTATATTTATCATATACAGACATCTTCATTAAGTCTGTTAACTTTTAATCAAACAGTATGTCAGACAGAGAGGTGGCAGCCCCTTCACATGCGAGTGGCAGTGGCACAAACTTTCCTGGAGCAGGCACAGATCGCAGCACAGTAAGAGGATGTCGCAGCAGGGGTGAATGGGTGAGGCCAGAACTGCCGATGTGTTGACCAGCAACCCAAGGGTTCTTGATTGGTTGACTAGGTCATCAACTTCCTCCCAGATGACATCTGACAACCCAAGCCAAGAGTCGGTGGGTTCATTAGACACAACCCTTAGCCGGCATGGCCGGGATCAGGTCAGGGGCCCTCACCTGTCCTCAACCCACCTCTGTCCCATTCGGTTCCCTCAGCCAGAGAACTACTATGTGGTCTGGGCTCAGCGCCACTATACAGCAAGGATGAACTCTTTGAGGACAGTCAGCAAGTGCTTGGCAGCGAGGAGGTGGGGAACACATCCACTGCTTCTTGCAGTAGGCGGGAAAGTATTGATGTGGAGAGTGGCATGGGAGGTTTTAATGCAAGTTTTCAGGCTTTGCATATTGAGACTGTGGAGGAGAATAGCAGTGATGGGCAAACACAAATCGATGTCGATGTAGCCGATCGCACTTGGGAGCCGGGTGAAGCAAAGGCTTCATCATCATCGTCGGGAGAAGAGGGTATCAGCTTGCGAGTCAGGCAGCGGCGCAGCCAGCAAGTTGGTAGTGTGGCCGTGAGTCAGCAGGGCGGCAGCAGTGCGAGGTTGGGAGCCAAACAGCCACGGGGTAGACCACCTGCTTTGCATATCCAAGAAAGTAGCAGCTCATGGGCTCACCAAGGCAGTGGTGGAAGTAGTCACTCAGTGTGGAGCGTTGGCAGTAAAATCACCTACTCGGCGGTGTGGCAGTTTTTTGCTAAGACACCAGAGGAGCCGAACATGTGTATAATTAGAATCTGTGGGCAGAAAGTGAAGCGTGGTCGGGAAGTTAAAGTTGGCACCAAGGCCCTGCGTCAAGACATGCAATGTCACCATCCAGTGGCCTGGGAGAAATGTGTCTCAGATGTGGTGGTCCATTCCTCCTCCTCCTCCGCAGCTCCAATCCTGTTCCTGCACCAATGCCTGGCTAGTGACAGCTGAATAGTCACCATCCAGCAGAGGGATGACTTCTGGCTCTCCACCCTCTTGGACCTTCGCTACCTGTCCAAAATGGGACCCTTTTTTCCACCTGCCGAGAGGGAGGAGAAACTCAAGTACTATAGAGAAATCCTATGTAGTCAGTTAGCCGATGCCTATGTGCGCCATCGTCCATCCTCTGACAGATCTGACTGGGGGTTCCTTATCGCTCACGTATCACTGCCACGGCTGCTGTGGGGAGGTGGAAATGTAGGAGCAGTACCAACTTCATCAGCAGCAGCCTAAGTCTGGAGTAGTTGATGAGCAGCTTCCTTCACCTGCCTAGTGAGGAGGGTACTCACCAGCAGCAACAGAAGCAGCACCTGGAGCAGACCCTGAACCAGCAGGTGGTGGCCTACTTGGACAGCACTCTGCCACTCTACATGAAAGATCCGCTGGACTACTGTGCAGCCAAACTGGATGTGTGGCCGCAACTTGCCAAGTTTGTAGTGGAGAAGCTGTCCTGCCTGGCCAGTAGTATGGCATCAGAGTGGGTATTCAGTGCGGCGGGGGCCATAGTTACCCCAAGGAGAACTCTCTTGTCCACTCGAAATGTGGAGAGACTCACCTTTGTCAAGATGAATCAGGGGTGGATCGGCTAGGATTTCCACACACCAATGCCTTAAACATTAGATTAGATCAGCCATGCTGCCTCACCAAAACTTTGAGAAATGAATCTGGAGTCAAACTACCTGCCTCAGCTACTATTCTGATGCTGCCACCCAGCTGATGCCACACATCTGCTGCCAGCTGCTCCATCTACCACCCACCATCTTTACTAGGGACTGGTATTGCCATCTACCTCCACATTGTGTCATTGTGCCAATCTGTAGCCTACTCATGTTGCTGCCACCTCCACGCTGTGTCATTGTGCCACTCTGTGGCCAACTCATGTTGCTGCCACCTCCAGAATTTGTCATTGTGCCACTCTCCGACCTCACGGTGCTGCTGCTGTTGCTGCCACCACCTCCACACTCTGTCATTGTGCCACTCTGTGGCCTACTGATGTTGCTGCCACCTCCACACTCTGTCATTGTGCCACTCTGTGGCCTACTGATGTTGCTGCCACCTCCACACTCTGTCATTGTGCCACTCTGTGGCCTACTGATGTTGCTGCCACCTTCTCAACCTGTCATTTGCCACTCTGTGGCCTACTGATGTTGCTGCCACCTTCTCAACCTGTCATTTGCCACTCTGTGGCCTATTGATATTGCTGCCACCTCCACACTCTGTCATTTACCACTCTGTAGCCTACTGATATTGCTGCCACCTCCACACTCTGTCATTGTGCCACTCTGTGGCCTACTGATGTTGCTGCCACCTCCACACTCTGTCAATGTGCCACTCTGTGGCCTACTGATGTTGCTGTCACCTTCGCAACCTGTCTTTTTCCACTCTGTGGTCTAGTGATATTGCTGCCACCTCCACACTCTGTGATTGTGCCACTCTGTGGCCTAATCATGCAGCTGCCCACTGACCACTGTCTCATTCGAACACCCTGTGGTTTCCCCATGCTCTTTCCACCCTTCACCACTCTATGACGTTGCCCCGATGTTTGGATTTCCCTTTCTTTTAATCTGTCAGAAGGAATGAAAAGGATTAGGATTGTCTGATGATTAGGTAGCCAAAAGCAGGAGTGGATACAGAACACAGAAGACATTCAAATATCACATTTACTGGTCATCTCTGTTTTGGATCAACTCCTGTTTGTTTTTGGCTTTAGCAATGCTGATGGATTATTGACCGATTGAAAGTGGACACTGATCAAAGGAAGGTCAAAATGATCAGTGACGTCAATGCTAAATTACTGCCGACACCCTCTCCACTCTTTCAGGGGGGCTCTACATGTATCAAAGTTTAACAGATCAGGTTCCGTCATAATCTGTGGAATCATCTGATGACGGTGTAAAAGGATTGTGCTCTTTGATGCTATAGTAGGATTTTGGCCCTCAGCTCGTTTTTTTCCAGCTGGCGCTGACATTACCTTGCCAGGCTGCATTTCCACTTCAGTTATTTGGTCAGTTTTGCCCTTGTAACTGCCCAGAGAATTGAAGTGTGAAGCGATTCTATTAGCGGCGCCTGTCATCTGCGTGTCATACTAAAAAACAGCATTGTATCAAGACCAAACCACGGTCCCTATACATATTTGAGCATGGCACAATGTTCTACATCACCCCACAGGCTCTCCACATCCCTAAAATAGCTATTTTTAACGCGATTCGCCGTAAAATTTGGAAAATTCGGCGAACCTGGCGAATCGAATTTTTGAGAAATTCGCCCATCTCTAGCTCTCTCCCCTTCTCCCCCCACTGCCTGATGATCTGTGGTTCAAGGATTGGACTTCTCAGCCATAATGGAACAGATAAATAATCTTGATTGGAGCCAATCTAATTTTGAGAGACTGAAAATTTTGATTAGTATGAAGCAACTGACAGGTTCCCTTTGCTGAATGTTATAATTAAATTTAATAATAGTTAATTAGATACATTACTATTTTCTTTAAGTTATTAACCAATGATAAATATAGCTACTTTTGTTTACATTTTTTTTTACAAATCATTCAGGTTCTCCACATAATCTGAGTTGAGTAGTAATTGCCATCTCAATCCATCAGAAATTATTCTCTCTCTCAAATCTTTTTTCTAGGGATACAATATCCCACATGGTTTACATTACCCACAGTTTTTCATCATAGGGTGATGCAAGAGGGAAATGTGTTCATTAGATAATTAGACAAACCAATATTGGCAGTGTCGGATTGTAGTGCCGAGGGCCCAGCAGTGGAGTTGATTCTGAAGGTCCACCCTACATTAACTGTATATGACTGTGCATTCCTCTTACTACTCTGCCTCTTGCTTTTTGCCCTTTGTATATGCCCTTGAATTAGCAGTTGGAAAGAAACTCTTTGCTCAGTTTTCCTGTGGACCAGTCTGAATCTTGATCTGGACATCTGCTCATCTCCATATCTTCTTAACCCAATGTTATCCTCTCTGAAATTGAAACCGAAGCAGAGCATTATCTAGCTAGTACTTAACTTCAAAACTTCCAATAAATATCAGTATTGAAGTGGAATAATACCTCTACCTCTTTCTTAAAAGTTGTATGTGTATTGAATGTGTAACAATGTCATTAATAAAACAAAAATATTAAAATTTGAAAACGCTTCCCTATTAAAATATAACATCATTTATCCTTTCTTATGACCATGGACAATGAGAAATTCTTCATGCCAAAATTACATTTTTATGGTCACTCCCCAAAAAATGTAAATAAAAAGTAATAAAATAGTCACATATATCTCAACATTGGTACTAAGAAACTACAATTCAACCCACAAAAATAAGCTTTCAATCAGGTTCATAAATTGAAAAACAAAAAATATATTGGCTGCAGAAAATGGTGCTGCAGCACAAAGTAAAAAATGTGGAAAAAGGTTTATTTTTTTGAAAGTACTAAAACACAACGAAAACTCTACAAAACTGTACTGAGCTGCATAATACAGATTTTGCCATTTATACTGAACAGTGAACTAAATAAAAATGAAACCCCCCTGCAAAATTGATATATCTAGAGGGAACATATCACATAGTTTATGGTGCAGAGTCCACCACATGGAAAGGGAGGGACTGTAGTACCACCAATTTGGACAGTAGCATGGTCAGCTTCTGCGCCTTAGGCTGGTTGGACGCATATTGCTGTCTCTTGGTGAGCAATAGCTCCCTTTAGCAGAGATGCTGGAGCCTTGACTGCCTGAAATAGAATGCGTACCACTAGGTACTGCTGTATCCGGAATATCGGCCCCATCAGGAGGAATCTGCACCTCAGAGTAGGAACTGCCGGCCAACGAGAGGTACCTTCATTATATGTGTGCACACCTATGAGCTCAGGACTGTGAGAAGGCCTGTTGTTAAATTCGTCAGTTCAGGTTAAGTTACAGGTCAAAAAGGGGGGTTCTCAAGTACACCTTCCTGTTCAGGATTTTAAAGAGAGTTTGTATCATGCGTGTATTTGGGAGGGAAGCGGGTAAATTCGGTTAAGTTGTAAGCTGCTGTGCTGCACCGGGTGCGCCCATGAACGGCACCACACGCAATTGTTCCCATTTGCTCGTACAGTATTAAAAGGTAAGAGGTGCATGGCCTTTACGGGTAGGTCAAGTAATCAGGCATCCAGGGGATACACTCGTGGCGCGCGCTGTGCAGCACAGGTGCCCCGGGTCCGTATTTGTAAACAGGTGTTTGGGGGAACTGTTCGCTATACTTTTTCAGAAAGTTCCGTAAATCAAATAGTTGTTGAACTGGTATTAGAGTCGTATTTTTTGTCCGTGACTTTGCTGTACTCCGGTAAGCCTGCCTCGGTGGTTAACTTACGCTGCATATGTTGACGCAGGGCCATGGTGCCAACGTTAGGTCCCTGGCCACGCTTCACTTTCTGCCCACAGATTCTATATATAGCCATATTCACCTCCTCCGGTGTCTTGGCAAAGAACTGCCACATCGCCAAGTAGGGGATTTTACCACCAATGCTCCGCACTGACTGACTGTTACCGCCGCTGCCTCGGTGAGCCCCTATGCCGCTTTCTGGGCCAAAAGAGACCTGCGAAGTGCGTGGTCTACCCCGTGACCGTTTAGCTCCCTACTTTGTAATCCTGCCTACCTGCTGACTCCTGGCCACAGTAACAACTTGCTGGCAGTGCCACTGCCTGACTCACAAGCTGCCACCCTCTTCTCCCGACGATGATGATGATGAAGCCCTTGCTTCACCCAGCTCCCAAGTGTGATTGGCTACATAGTCATCGATTAGTGTTTGCCCATCACTGCTGTCCGCCTCAACGGTCTCGGTGTACAGAGCCTGACCGCTCGCAACATAACCCACCCATGCCACTCTCCATATCATTACTTGCCCGTCTACTGCAAGAAGCAGTGGATGTCTGCAGAGTAGCTTCTGACTGTCCTCAAATAGTTCGTCCTCGCTGTATAGTGGTGCAGAGTCTACAGCATATAGTAGCTCTCTGGCTGAGGGAACAGAATGGGACAGAGGTGGGTTAAAGACAGGTGGGGGCCCCTGAGCTGCTCCCAAGCCATGCCAGCTAAGGATTTTGTCCGATGAACCCACCGACTCTTGGCTGGAGTTGGCATATGTCATCTGGGAGGAAGTGGATGACCTAGTCAACCATTCAAGAACCGTTGGGTTGATGGTCAACACACGACCGCTACAGGACACCGATAGCTCTGGCCTCACCGAGTGACCCCTGCTGCGACATCCCCTTACTGTGCTGTGACCTGCGTCTGCTCCAGGAACATTTGTGTCACTGCCCCTCCCATGTGAAAAGCCTGTCACCTCTCTGTCTGACATACTGTTTGAACAAAAATTTACAATATAACAAACTCGGTTTAAGATGTCTGTATATGATAACTACACAGACTGAATTTCACACAGAAATCCCCACAAAAAGGATAAATTAATGCTAGGCCACAAAATATAATACCCTACAGACTGAAGTTGATGGATTTCAGGTGTGTTTGGTGCAGAAATAGACACACCCTGGATTTGACTCAGAATATCCCAAACAGAGGATAAATTAACTCTTGGCCACTGAATAAAATACCCTACAGACTGAAGTTGATGGATTTTGGGCATGTATGGGACAAAAATACACACACCTTTGATTTGACTCAGAATACCCCTCAACAAGAGGATAAATTAACTCTGGGCTAGTGTTGAGCGATTACGTTGGCTATCGACATCGGGCAATAGTCGATAGTCGGCCACCATCGATAGGTTTTTCGATAGTCGATAGTCGATCATCTCCGATGACCATTAAGTCTATGGGAGAGCAACAACACCTTCATTCTTACACCCCAAACAGGGCTGGAGAAGCTGGAATTAACAGCCACAACAGTCAAATGGATACCTGCTACATCTTAGGCACAACACTTAGGCTATAAAAGCCACAGAAAAAAAGTCACACACCATTCACTATCCCTGTCTTAATACACAGCATGACCCTTAACCCTTCTTCACCCACAAATTAAAAAGTGCAGAAGGCAGATTATTTGTAACCATCAATTTTACTTGAACTGGACATTGAATATCCCTGTCCTTGAATTCAGCATGACCCGTAAAAACCTTGCATGATCCCACACAGATTGAAAAAGTGCAGAAGAAAGTAGTCTTTGAACCATCCATTGTAGTTGAACTGGAATATTGACAAACCCTGTCCCTGGGACCGCAGCATGACCCTTAAACCTGTCTGATCCACAGATTAAAAAGTGCCGGAAAAAGCAGTCCTTTCAACCACCAATTATAAGTTTCACTGGACATTGACTAGAACTGTCCTGAGACCACAGTATGACCATTAAACCTGACTGACCCCCAGATTAAAAAGTTGCCGGAAAAATGGAGTCTTCTTCAACCACCATTTTAGTTGAAACTGGACATTGAACAAACCCTGTCCTGGGACCCGCACATGAACATTAAAACCTGTCTGACCCCACAACAAGTCTTTTGCCAATATGGTCCATTAACAGTGTCCCTACCTATTCCTGTTTCCTGACATCACATCACCCTTGAGCCACTCTGACAATTGTGTGAAGAACAAATGTCTGTTAAAACAACATTTTTTATACTAGACCTAGTAGTATAGCAGCATGTCACAGCAAAATGCCCTCCAAAAATTCAAAGAACATGACCATGATCCACTTTGGGACAATTGGTGATGAACAAATGTCTGTTAGAAACAAAATTTTTTTATAATAGGACCTGAAGTATAGCGGCATGTCACAGTCAAAATGCCTCCAAAAAATATAAAGCATGACCCCTTGAGCCAACTTTAGGACAATTGTGAAGAACTAAATGTTCTGTTAAAACAACATTTTTTATAATAGGACCTGTAGTATAGCTGCATGTCACGAGCGAAAATGCCCCCAAAAATTCAAAAACATGACCCATGAGCCACTTTTTGACAATTGTGAAGAACAAATGTACTATTAGAAACAACATTTTTTAGAATAGGACCTTTAAGTATTGCTGCATTTCAAAGCAGCATGACCAAAAAAAAATTATAAAAAATGTCGATCTCACCACGATAAAAATTGTGAGGAGAAATGCCACTTAAAATCCACATTTTCTGTTCCAAAGGACCATAATTATTGCTGTATCTCACAGCAACATGACCCCCAAAAAATTATAAATATGACTCTCATCCAAACGGGTTTTTTAAAAATTGTGAGGGAGAAATGCCACTTGAAAGCCACTTATCTGTTCCTAAAGGACCAAATTATTGCTGTATCTCACAGCAACATGACCCCCAAAAAAATATACAAAAATGACTTCTCACCCACTGTTAAAAATTGTGAGGCAACATGACCCCAAAATCATTGACACTAAGCGAAAAATTCCTAAAGATAAAAGTGAGTAATAGAATAGGATTTTTGTCATGAAACCTTGGTGTCTATACAGTCTCCTCACAGCAAACCAGCAAATGAAACTGTTGGGAAACTGAGAAAAAAATTGCATGTAAAATGATCATTTAAAAAATAATTTTTTTTCAAGAGGACCCATTCTGTTTGGAGAGGAATGTGAAGTAAGACCAGCAACTAATCGGTGAGCTCGTGCATTGGGGCCACACCATAACAAAAGATCCATGCCTGATTCATCTTGATGAAAGTCAAACCGATCCACATTATCTGTGGAAAGGCCGGAAAGCGTTTGTCCTGTAATGACTTCTCTCCTGCTGTGCTTAAGGTCCGCTCAGATATGACGCTGGCTGCTGGGCAGGACAACAACCTTCTATGCGTGGCGAGCCAGCTCGGGCCATTCTCCATTTTGGATACCCTGAGTCTATTTGGGTCCGGAAACACATCAAAAACACTCGGTGTTGAGAGGCAGATAGTCATGCACCATGATCTTAGCTGGTCTCTGGGATGTTGATGTGTGCCCTGCATTGTGCAATGCTTTGGTTGATGTTTGTAAATAAAGATTGGCAGAGTCACTCCATTAGGCTTCTGTTCTGCCCACGTTGCCTGCTGCTGCTGGCCGCTAGTGTCTGCTTGGCAACTCTACTGCTGACACCGCAGGCGTGTGTTCGACCGTGACATTTTGAAGACCGTGAAGCAATACTCAACAGATGTCTCCAGATGATCAATCAGCAGTCTCCATTTCGGTCATATTACTCTCTATCTGGTTGGGGTGGAAGGAAAGTACTGTGTATTTGTTTTGTACCGGGGATCCAGTAGGGTGTGCCGACCCAGTAACTGTTGTTCATTTTGATGGCCTTAAATGCGAGTGACATGTTGGAGGAAGATGGAGCGATCTCAAGCACTCATGTGAGAGATGGAAGCCTTGTATCCCAAGCCTCTGGGTCGAGGGGCGCACTAGGCAAACTGATTCTTCCTCATCTTCCTCCTCCGCCTCAAATTCGCTGCCAACCTCTTTTCCAAGGCAGGGACGTCGTAAACATCGTGTCTAGGAATACCTTCCTCCTCCCCTCCGCTTGCCCTCCGGCACAGCTTTCAACACACAGCCGCTGACTCTTGCCTGAGATTATGCACCCTGAATCTGATGCAACCACATTGCACGTAGCTCTGTATCCCTAACCACTGCCTAAAGAATACCGATGGAAATTGTGAAACTGACGGGCCTTGTGGATTTGACGGAGATAAAGGCTCCGTGTGCGCATCTGTGTGTCCGGTCTCCTCCTCCGTCGCTGGCGGGACCTGTTGTGTCCAACAGATCTGTTCCAGAACTAAATCACCACAATTCTCATGCCTGACAGAGGGCATTGTTCCGCACTAATCATTTTGGTCGCTTCTTCCAAAACCTGGCAAGGATGGTGCAGAGCTCTTTCACCTGCCTCCACTCGAGCCCACTCTCGGTGGCTCAACACTCCGAGCTCGCACCGCAGCTTGTCAGAGGCCATGTGTCACATTCAACTTGCTAATGGCATTGCGCTAGCTGCCACAAATCGCGGAGCATGGAGGGTGGAAATTCCAGCGTGGCCACTCAACATGAGAACGGTATTGAACTGGGGAGCCGAGCTGAACTCTGGCACACGCAGCCTAAAGCGGGATAAAGCAGGGTGCGAACGCGGAAGTGCGTAACACAGACCTCGAGCCTCTCATTCGGCAGTCCAGACCCGGTAGCTCTTTAGAAATTTTCTGGACGACAAGGTTCAAGACATGTTGCCAGGCAAGGATGTGCTCCAGCCTACGTCTTAAGGGCGGCGAGCAGATTTCGCCCTATCGCATACCACCTTGCCTGGCCACAAGGTTCTTGTCTCACCCAGCCAGCACTCGGATCGTCTCTGTTGAGGAGAGCCGTCCACTGACTCCTGACTCTGTGTGGGGACGGTCTCCAAGACAGAATTCATTTCAAAACGGCTTGGTTTCCTCTGGGCACAGTGATGCCACCAGAGGACCTTGGTAAAGAGCCCTGCACATCCCCTGCGGTTTTTGAAGAGCGTCGCGCTCGAGCCTGAGAGCCAACATCAACCCCAGAAACATCCACCCAGCTAACCCAGTGACTGTCACAGAGATATAGCGGCCCTTGGCGTGCTAACTAGTCCCATGTGTCGGTTGGTTAGATGGACTTTTCGGCCACAGATGCCGACAACGCACTTTGAAATTTAGATGACAACGTGCTGGGCCAGGGCAGGGCGGCTTTCTGGCAAAGAAATGCCTGCCTCGGCATCTGGTGATTAGGGGCAGGCAAGGCAATGGGCCATGACGGGGCGAACCCATCTTTGTACCAACCAGACGGAAAGCAACATTCCAAGGCCAAAAGCTGGCAATTGCCGACAATCAGGCTATTTGGCTTTGGGAGGTTTGGGGTTAAAGAGTTTCTCTTTCAGCTCCCACCCTGTAAGACAGAAGGCTTCTGGCTAGACTGCCTCTGTACGCGTGCCAGGTCGTCAAACTTGGCTGGAAGGAGAAGGGTAGGTTGGGTCGTCTGGTGAGTGTCTGGTGGAGTACTCTGGTGCGACGGTGGAGGCTGGAAGCTGGAGGCTGATTCCTGATGACTCTGAGAGACATGGGCAGCTGAGGAAGCTTGGTGTGGCGGAGGAGGAGGAGGCGGAGACAGAGGGTGTGACAGTGGTTGGAGGCCCGCGTGGGTCGGGCCCTTTTTTGGCCAAGTGTTCCCTCCATTTCAACTCATGCATTCGCTGCATGTGACTAGACATTTTGGGTTTGGTGGTTAACCACTTAAGGTTCTTGCCTCTACTTATGCGTTTACGGAAAAGGGCGGCATATACATCGCTGGGTGAATCAAAAGGGCTTGCTCAAAAAGGCCAGGCTTGAGAGGTCCTGGACCTTTTTGACGGCGATAAGCGAGGAGCGGGGTTTGCGCTGACCGTGGTGGGGGAAATCATATCAGCGACTTCTGCGACCGCCCTCTCCCCTTTTTGTGGCGGGAACCCGTATTGACACTACCCCATCGTCTTCCTCCTCGTCCACGGCTGAAGCGCTCGCAAGCACAGTCTGCGGAAAAGACCCGGATGGATCCGCACTGTCGTCATCAGCATCATCAACAACAGGTGACTTGGGCGTCTGACTTTCTGCATCCAAAGCTGCGGCTACAACAAGGGGCACGCAAGGCGTTGCCGACCGCCCGGGAAATTTTTGCCGATTGAACCGGCTTCCTTCACCTCCTCTGATGGCATCAGTAACTGGGCTCAGAGCAGACTAAAAACATCCCTTGATCTTTTAACATGCCTTCTGACCCCAACCGCATTTTGTCATCAAAGAGGTCTTCAGACAATGGATTATCCACAGTGGTGGGTACACGAGTTGACATTTGGGCTGCTTCATGTTGGGCGGATGCTGATGATGCTGATGACGACATTTGTGGCCGTGACTGCGAGGAAAGAGGAAAGGGAAGACTGCTAGATCAGGTTGCATTAACCACTGAAGGACAGATTTTGGGGACGATGTTCGTTACTTAGATTCACAGGCCCTGACCCACGATGACAGGCCTGAGTCCTGCAACTGCGATCCGCTGGCATGCGTGTTGTGCCACCTGGAAGGGGCACCTTCTCTTACCCCTACCCCTTGCTAAACCCCCCCCTTTGCTCGCTTTCCACCTGATTTTTGCTCCATGTTCAAAATATAAAAAAATTTTAGAAGGTAGGGAAAGTTTTTGGAAAATCTCTTTTTAAAAGACGGGAAATCACAGTATCTCAAATCCCTCTAAACAAAACAAAATTGGGATTCAAATTTAAAAGCAAGGTGC
>JAODAL010067942.1:0-17057 GCA_025379985.1 Phyllomedusa bahiana
TTAACCCCCCCAATGTCGAAAAAAAAAAAAAAAATTTAAAAAATGATGCAAACTACAGCAGACATTTTGAAAGATGCCAGTTATAAACTATTTTGAGTGGAATAACTATCTGTCTTACATGCAGAAATTTTTGAAGTTTGAAATTGGTAAATTTTTCACATTTTTCACGATAATTTGATATTTTCACAAATAAACAATCATTTTTTGGACCAAAATTTCTTACTATCTTAAAGCACAATGTGTCACGAGAAAACAATCTCTGAATCACATGGATAGATTAAAGTGTCAAAAAGTTATTCTCACATAAAGTGACACATGACAGATTTAAAAAATGGGGCTCTGTCAGAGAGGCCAAAACTGGCTCCGGCGGTAAGGGGTTAACA
Source organism: Phyllomedusa bahiana (assembly GCA_025379985.1). Lineage (NCBI taxonomy): Eukaryota > Metazoa > Chordata > Amphibia > Anura > Hylidae > Phyllomedusa > Phyllomedusa bahiana. The sequence goes on from JAODAL010067942.1 coordinate 384, forward strand.
TGTAATCATGGAATGGATTTTTCCTCCCCATGTGCATAACCTTCCCTTTATCCCTGTTAAAACTCATCTGCCACTTCTCTGCCCAGGTGTCCAACTTATCCAGATCCCATTGTAATAAAACATTATCCTCTATTGTGTTGATTACTTTACACAGTTAAATATGTTTAGAAAATATTGATATTCTACTGTGCCATCCTTCTGTGAGGTCATTAATAAATATATTAAAAAGAGTATGGTGCAATACTGACCCCTCTGGTACTCCATTATTAACAGGGATCTAGTCTAAATATGTATCATTACTCCCCATCCTTTTTTTTCTATCACTGAGCCAGTTGCTTACCCACTTGCACACATTTTCCCCCAGTCCAAGCATTCTCATTTTACTTACCAACCTTTTATGTGGCACCGTATCAAATGCTTTTGAAAAATCTAGCTATATGACATCCAATGCCTCACCCCGATCCAGTCTTAAACTTACCTCTTCATAGAAGCTGATGATAATAGTTTGACAGGACCGATCCTTCATAGACCCATGCTGGAACAGCGTTATGCATTTATTTTCAGTGAGATTCTCCAGTATTGCATCTATTAGAATACCTTCAAACAATTTACCTACAACAGAAGTTAAACTTATCAGCATATAATTTCCATAACTTTTTGACCCCTTTTGAATATTGGCACCACATTTGCAATGCGCCAATACTTTGGGACATATTCCGTTGCTATACAGTTCATAAATATTAATAATTGGAGCCTCTGTATCATAATAGTAAATTCCTTTGGGACACGGAGGTGTATACCATCAGGACCTGGGGATTTCTCAATTTTAATCTTTTTAAGGCAGAGCTGCACATCTTCCTGGGTTAGACAAGAAACATTTAAGGTAGAGTTTACCTCATCACTCTGTCCATCAACAGGAATGTAGTTTTCTTCTGTAAAAATAGTGAAGAAAAAATAGGTTTGATTTCAGCTCATTGACCTTTACAACACCTCCCTCAAATGACCAATCTTTTTCAGTTCTAATCTTTTTACTATTTATGTAGTTAAAACATATTTTATGATTAATTTTACTTTCTTTGACAATATGCCTTTCTGTATCCGGCTTTGCTATCTTTATCATTTTTTTGCATATTTTATTTTTTTCCTTAGTTTTTAGTGCTTCTTCACTGCTCTCCTGTTTAACTAGCTGAAATGCTTTCTTTTTGAGATTTATTACCCCATTTACAATTTTGTTGACAAACATTGTTTTTTTCCTATTTCTAATAATTTAATATTTCTAAGGCATGTACCATTTAAAGAAAACCACAAAAACTCCACTAAGAGTAAAGTAGGAGGAGCAAACCTACTGGGATAAACTGACCCTGGATATACCAAAAATGTTGAACAACCAAACCACAGGAGTGGTATAAATCCTAGGAAGGAGATAAAACTTAGCTTTTATTTATATCCAAAAAATAAAATAAAAATAAAGAATACCAAATACATAGTGCTCACCAAAATGCCTAAACTAACCAAAATTCTATCCCTACCACATGAATGCTACCTAACCAAGAAAAAAGTGGGGTAATCACTCTGATAAGGGCGTCCCCAACCTCGTACCTCCTAAACTGAACCCTAGGGACTATGACTATGAAAATCTCCTGTAAATACTTAACAAGATGTAATTAATAGACTCCCATAGGGGTATATAATGTCTATCCGATAGCACACCAAAGGTCAATCAATACCCAATATAATATTCAGGTGTGCAGGAGTTAGCCCTGTAGGTACAGTAAAGGTCCTAAATATCATATCCATACACAAACATTTGTTGGCTGTCCAACCATAAACAACCAATATTTCCGACGCGTTTCCCCTCAGAAATTTGTGAGGTTCATCAGGGAATAAAGAGAAGTGTACAGAATAAAGCTACCAAGCAGTATACAGAAACAAGATAAATAACCAATGTGGCAAAAACTCACGACCCTAATTGCACGGTCAATTGGGTGATGAAGAGCAGAGTCCTAGAATGATAGTAGAAGGATCTCCCGGTTCACATCCACAGTAAGGTAGCAAGATAGTGGTCCACATTGGTTATTTATCTTGTTTCTGTATACTGCTTGGTAGCTTTATTCTGTACACTTCTCTTTATTCCCTGATGAACCTCACAAATTTCTGAGGGGAAACGCGTCGGAAATATTGGTTGTTTATGGTTGGACAGCCAACAAATGTTTGTGTATGGATATGATATTTAGGACCTTTACTGTACCTACAGGGCTAACTCCTGCACACCTGAATATTGCATTGGGTATTGATTGACCTTTGGTGTGCTATCTGATACACAGTATATACCCCTATGGGAGTCTATTAATTACACCTTGTTAAGTATTTACAGGAGATTTTCATAGTCATAGTCCCTAGGGTTCAGTTTAGAGTACAGGTTGGGGAGCCCTTATCAGGGCGATTACCCCCTTTTTTTTTGGTTAATACATTCAGTGGAGGGATAGAATTTTGGTTATTTTTAGGTTTTTTGGGTGAGCACTATGTATTTGGTATTCTTCATTTTTATTTTATTTTTTGGATATAAATAAAACTAATTTTTATCTCCTTCCAGGTTTTATCCCACTCCTGGGGTTTGGTTTTTTAAGGCATGTACCACTCACAGGAGCAGTTAAGATGTTTTTAAAAATCTCCCATTTATTATCAGTTCTGTTATTTTTGGAGACCTTGTCCCAGCCAAAACGGTTAAGGGGCTCACTAAGCAGATTAAAATTAGACTGTCTAAATTCGTGCTTTGGGGGCTATTAAAGGGATAAGAAATGTACTAATTGGGTCACTTTTTCCTAGTGCCCCCCAATCCGAACCTTTGTTACTCTGTCAGGCCTGCACCAGTTGAGAAAGGTAACCATCTTTAGTTATTGACAAAAACCTGTTCCTTTTGTGAGAACCACAGGTTTCAGTTTCCCAATTTATATCTGGGTAGTTGAAGTCGCCCATAACAACAACCTTGTTATGATTAGCCGCCTTATCTTTTTTTTCTGGGGGATACATCCCCTTTAATTTTTATTTTTTGGTACCTACAGCAAACCCAATAAAAATTTATTGTTTTTAAAACCCCTTTTATAACTCCCCCATAATGTTTCCACTGTTCATTTCCTGTATCTATATATTCCAGCTGTATTGTCATAAGACAGGATTTTATATACAGACAAAAACTGCCCCTCTTCTGATTTTTATTATCTTCTCCAAGCAAACTGTAACCCTGTAAGATAACCGCCCAGTCAACTCTTACCAACCTGTCTCATTACCCCATTTTATTCAAAATTTCCCTAGACTTAAAATTGCAGTTCATTTATTTTGTTGGTGAGATTTCTGGAATTGGTCAGCATGCAACTTAGAGTCTTTTTGATTTTCATTTTTTTAGTCCTGTCTTTATTAACTACTACACTCCCTCCCCTCCACCCTCTGATTTATAACTAATTCCCAGCTCTCCATCTTTACTATCTTGCACTATCTTTACTATCTTAAACTAGGGACTGCCCTCCCCCCAGTCCCTAGTTTAAATACTCCTTCAACTTCCTGGCCGTTTTGCTCCCACAGTACAGCGCTGTCAGGAATCTCCTACTCTGCCTTGGAACTTACTAACTGTGTTTGCCCTTAAATTTTTGGCCCTTATTAAGAGGGTGGTTTGGGCCCCTAAACGGGTTTGCCATCTTGTTTCCCTGTTTCCTGTTCCTGTTCCTATATAAACTCCTCAACCTTTTGTTCACTGCTTGATATTGTGCTTACTCCCTTTCCATCCTCCTCCCCGGGGGAAATGCCGTCCAGGCCTTGTTCCGTTCATTGCAGTTAACCCTGCCAACCCTATTCCTGCTGTCGCCCCCCCCCGTTTAAACCTCGCACTTCTACCAAGCAGCAACCCATTACCTTCCTGGCCTCGCTATCCACCGCCCCCTGTGTTGTCCCTACCCGCCTTTGGGATTCCCCAGTATACACCAGTAGGACAAGATACCAAGCCATAAGAGGGAGCCGCGGGGGCTGGAGCCCGGAAGCTCCTTCAAGCAACGCAAACTAGGGTTTTGGTAATATGCGCCTGAATGCGGGCTTTGAAGACAATCGACGCCATGAAGGTCAGAAGCCCACAAACCCCATGTATGGGAAAAGCCTTTCAAAGTACGTGGGAACGTGCAACCTTAACCGACCGGGATACTCCACCTGGAAATAAACCCTCGGGACCATCCACTTTGGTGCCTGGATGAGCCCAATTTTGCCGCCTTTCAGATTGGGGGCCGGAACCGCGAAAAATTTTCCGGGGATTCCTTAACCAAGTGGGTTATTTTTTTGATGCAAATCCAACGCATTTCCCTACGGCAGGTTAAGGTCCAGGGCATTATTAGCTGTTAACACATAAAGCCTTGCCTGGGCCAGCCCCTTGTTTGAGACCCAGTCCCCGGCTGAATCACCTGGAAGACTTCATCGACCCATGAGCCCAATTTTTGATTGACCCTAACGCGGCTAAAGCTGAAGCACTATACTAGCTTTGGCCAGGGCAAACCCCCGGGGCTGAGTATGCAGGGAAAATTCAAGAGGGGGAACACACCGACGGAATACGCTGCGAAGAGTCTTTTTTTAAAAAAGGGACTACGCACACATTAAAAAAAACTTGCCCTCCTGAGGCCCCCTGGGTTTTGGATGATTTTATTAACCATTGCATTCAAATTTGATACCCGACATCAGAACGACGACAGGAAAAATGGCTCTTTGAATATACACCAAGCGGCCCCACCTGTTCCTGCCTCCTTCCAAGGAACCCCATGGGAAAATTCGCAAGATTGGGGAAGCGAGCCATAAGTCAAACCCCATATTGAAACTTGAAAGCGTAGATAGAAAAGACAACAGCGGCTCCGTGAAAGTCTTGCTTTTACTGGGGAAAGTCTGACCACTTCCCATCAATTGCCCAAAAGCCGCCCACGAGTTTTGATGGCACCATCATGGATCCCGACTCCTCGGATGGAAATCAATTGCTTCAGAGAATGAGTTATCTGAAAAGAGTTGTCCATCTTTTTCACAGGGGTGCCTCATAAAAAAGAATAAGGACTCTCATTGCTTCCCCCCATAAAATTCCTGGCTAACCCCCAGGGGGGTACCACCTCAGCTATGGTGGACTCGGGGCAAGTGGCAATTTCATGGATCTACCCTTTTGCTAAAGAGCGGGGGGTTAAACTCAAAAAGAGACTCTCACCCAGGGTAATGGAACTGAATGGGTCTCCCCCCTGAGTCAGGGGCCATGGATCAAGAGACCGCACCACTTGAAACATTATGGCACCCCACACCAGAAGCCTGTCTTCCTATTATATCTTCGCCGCACTTTCCTGCCCTTTTTAGGCTTCCTGGTTGCAATCACGAACCCGGGTTCAACTGGGAAACCAAAGAGATAAGCTTCCCACAGGGGATGTTTCATCCAACAGCCACTCTAAACCCCAAGCCTGAAGACCCAGTCAAGAAAATAAAATAAGGGAGCTACCCTCTGAAAAAAGGAATATTAAATTTTGCAGCAAACAGAATGCCGACAAGTTTTCCCCCCCCCACACCGACCTTCCCGATTGCCCCATAGACTTCTTCCCGGTGCTCCATACCCTTCGGGGAACATCTACCCTCTCAGGGCCTAGTTAAAACCCCCAAGACTATAAAGAGGAAAACCTTTCTAAGGGGGCATCCGTCCTTCCCTTCACCAGCAGGGGGCCCCCTATTTTTTGTCAAAAAAAAAGGGTGGTTCCTTAAGACCTTGCATTGATTACAGAAACTTAATAAAACACAAAAAAAACCTTATCCTCTACCCCTGATCCCTGAATTCTGAGAAGTACGACTGCAAAGATTTTTCAAAATTAGATCACGAGCGCTTTCAACCTGGTCCTATCGATCTGGGGATGAATGGAAGACTCCTTTTTGGCACTTATGGACACTTTGAGATTTCGTTGCCTTTTGCCTTTGAATGCCCCCGCCACCTTCCAACATCTCGCAAACACTTTTTAAAACCTTTTGGACCATTCATAGTCATCTATCCCGACGATATCCGATTTTCCCAATTCGATGGAAGAACACCATGACATTGAAAATTGTTCTGGAACGTCTGAGGAGAAAAATCTTTACATCAAAATTGAAATGTAATTCCATCAGACAGAGATCCAATTCCTTGGGTTTAAATTCACCTCATGGTCACAAATGGCTCAGCAAACAAAGCAATAGTAACGGGCCCCCCCCCCAGAAACATAAAAATGTTCAAAAAAGTTTTTATAGGTTTTGCCAATTTCTAAGACCTTTTCAAGAATTTCCAGAAATCATTTCACCTATTTTCACATTGACTAAAAAGAAAAAAGCTTTTTTTGGTCTCCTCAAGCACAAGAATCCTTTTTCTCTAAAAAGGGCAATTCACTACAGCCCCTGTATAATTTATCCCACCCAGAACCCTTTGCCTTCTTGTGGGAAGGACGCTTCAACTGTGCGTAGGGCCATAGTCTCAAGAACGGGAGACAAAGTTTATTGCATCCTTTTGCGTTTTTTCCCCCGACGTTTATCCTCTGCTGGAAAGGAATTATGAAAGTGGGAATAAAGAACGCTATATTTTTTGCAAAACTTTTAAGGGAAAGGAGACTCATCTTCAAAGCCCACAACAAATAATAGTTTCAAAATGATCCCGTAATCTGAATTCGTTAGTCTGCCAAATTTTTATCTCCTCGTCAAGCCGTTGGAGTATTTCCCAACCAATTTAACTTTATAAACTCATAAGGGCCCGGGGCTCGTAATGGCAAGGCAGATGCTCTAAACAAGAATGTTCTCCAGTGATTCCACACCGCAATTCCACCCAAAACCATTTTTCCGGGGTCTAAAGTTTTGGGAATAATTCATAAAAGGACTTGCTCAAAGGAAAAAAGAGGGGCCTATGACCCGACCCTTACCTCCCATCCACCCGATGATGTACAGTTGGTGCTTAAAAACAAAATGTGGACCCCGGGCAGCAGCTTTATATACCTGAAAAAAGTAAGACTGAAATTCGAGGGTAGCCCACAATTCCGATTTCTGGCACAAAGGGGTGCAGAAGACGCAGGAAAATTTTTTCCCCAAACTTTTTTGGCCCAATAACTACAGGAGTAAAAAGTATGTAACATCCTTACATCTGGCAGATCAAGACTCCACTTTTTCACCCCCCCAGGTTTGTTACACCTTTTCCCACCCCTCTCGCCCCTGGGGTTTTATATCCAGGGGCTTCATCGTAGATTACTTTCCTCTAAGGGGAAAAATACAATTCTCGGTATTGCCGCTCACCAAAGCGCACTTTTCTTCCATTTTACCGGTCTACCCCTTTGCCAAAAAACACGCAGATCTCATAATTCAAAAAGTGTTTTCCCTTCATGGGGGTTTTCCCGAGAAATTTTTCTCGGAACTGGGGGGCAGTTTTCATCCAAATTTTGGCGGGTTTTGTTCACACTCGACATCGATATTAACTGTCAAACCCCCTTTCACCCACCATCTAATGGACAGACGAACAAAAAATCAACCCTGGGAAAATATCTGCGATTTTATATTTCCCCTTTACAAGAGACTGGGTTATCTGCTTCCCGTGGCCGAATTTTTATACAATAATTTCCCCAAAAAGCCCCCCACCAAAAAGACTCCTTTCCCTTTTCAAATTTGATACCATCCAAAATTCTTCCCCAAATTCCCTGCTTTTTCCAATATTCCACTGCCACGGAAAGGCTGGCATTAAAGCAAAATTTACAGCTACTAAAGGAAACACAAGAGGGCCAAGAAAATAAAAAGAGATGGCAGATAAACGTCGCAAACCAGCACCAACTTTTCAAGGGGGGGTAAGGATTTGAAACTTAATTCCTTCACCAAAACTGGGACAGAAGTTTGTTGGGGCCCTATAAGACGCAAAATAATCATCCATAGCAGTTCGGCTCAAACCCCACAATCTATAAAAATTTACCGGTGTTTTATGTTCCTCTACAAGAACCCGTTTGTCCAATCCCTTTCCGGGGGCTGTCCCCCTCCTCCCGATGCAGTGGAGATAATGGTCAAGAGCATTTGTCGTAGAGCAAATCTTTGGACCCAGAATTTTCAGAACCAGCTGCAATACATTAAGGGCAAGGTTTAAAGGGCCCGAAGAAATTCGTGGGAACCTGTAAGAAACATTTAAAGCCCTCGACTGTTAAAACAATTTCATCAAGACTCCGAGAAACCAAAATCAGTATCGCCAAAGGCCCTTTTTAGGTGGAGTAATGTCGGAATCCCTACCGCCTTGGAACTTTCTAACTGTGTTTCCCTTTTAAATTTCCCCTTTGTTAAGATGGGGATTGTTTCTCAAATGGGTTGCCATCTTGTTTCCTTTTCCTGTTCCGTTTCCCATATAAACCCCAACCTTTTGTTCACTGCTTGAGTATTGTGCTTAGCTCCTCTTTCCAGTCCTCTCGCCTGGAACTTGCCCCCCAGCCTTTTTTCCTGTTCATTCAGTTAACCCTGCGCAACCTATTGCCTGTGTCTTCCACCGCTTAACCTCGCACTTCTGACCGCACAACCCATTACCTTCCGGACCCCTCGCTATCCCCTCCCCCCGTTTTGTACCCACCCGGCCATTGGATTCCAGCAGTATACCCATATCGTGACACGCACTTCTCCCCTTTGGAGCCTGTCCCTACTACGGTGTCTGTAGCCAACATAGAAGTCAAACCAGTTCTCCAAAAACTCAAATCCTTTTTCCTACACCATGTGTACCAATGTTATTTATTGTTTTCTTATGTTTGGTGATTCAAATCTGGTTTAACCCGAATTTTATTTAACCCCATTTGATTTGGGATAGTCAAAATCTAATTTTGTCAAAAATTGTTAAAAAATCGACCCTGTTAGTAAGCTTGGGATAAGGTTTTTCACACAGTTATGCAGCAGTTTCAGTGATGTCACCTCTGGTCATGTACCGAAAGGGGGAAAAGGTTTTCTCTAACCTATGTTAGGAAAATGGGAAATTTCCCAACAAAAGTGACATAAAACCGATGCACCAGACGGCAAGTGATACAACCATACATTCCGTTTTAAAAAACTTTAAAAAAAAACCCAAAATTTCCCAAATTTTTAGGGTTAAAAACTAGGGGTTTTAAAGCGATTCTTTGGACTATCGTCATGGGGTTCGATAGCCCGATACCCTCAATTATCAAAAGAAACCCGATAGTCGATAAAGATTTTTCGAGAGGGCCATTAATGTCTATGGGAGAACAACACCTTCTTTCCCTTACACCCAAAAAAGGGGATAAAAAGGGGGAATTAACATCCACAACAAAAACTGTATGGGCCAACATTTTTGGCAAGACTTTTGGTTTTTAAAAAAAGCCCCCAAAAAAAAAATCACGGGGCCCAAATTCACATCCCTTTTGAAAAAACAAAAAATACCTTTTTAAACCCTAATACCCAAATTTAAAAAAAGTGCCAAAAAGGCCCAGTATGATTTAAAAGGGGATCATTTTTTTTGAACTGGCATTAAATTATCCCCTGTCCGGGAAAAAGCGCATAAACCCAAAAAACCCTGCATGACCCCAAATTAAAAAAAGGCGGGAAAAAAAAGGGTCTTTCAACCCCATTTTATTGAACGGATTTTGACTATACCTTTCTGAAATTGAAAGTAGGGCCCCTTTAAAACCTGTCTGACCCACAGTTTAAAAATTTGCAAAAAAAAAAGGAGTTTTAAACCCCCTTTTTAAGTTAAACTACATTGACTATCCCTTCCTGGCCCGGGCAGTTTGCCCCCATTAAACCTGTCTGACCCCCTTTTTAAAAAAGTGTCGGGAAAAAGGGGGTTTTTTAAAACCACCATTTTATTTTAAACTAAAAAAAACTTTTAACTATATCTGCCCTTTACCGCAGTATGACCTTTAAACCTTCTGACCCAAAAGTTTAAAAAAGTGCTAAAAAGGATTCTTTCAACTCCCATTTTAGTTTCACGGGAAAATTGACTATACCTGTCCCGGGGCCCCCACCCTTCCCCCCCAAACCCCCTTTTACCCCACAACACAAAGGGCACAAAGCTTTTTTTGTACATGCCCTTTCATTTGAAAATTTTTTTTGGGAAAAACAAAAAAACCCATTTTTTAAAAAAAATTTAAAAGTTTATTATGGGGTTTTTTCCCCTTAAATAATCATTTTTAAAAACTTTTTTTTTTAATTAAACAAAAAAATAAACCCTCCCCCCTTTTGGAAAAATTTTTCCCCCCGACAAATTTTCATTGCCCAAAACCAACCCCTAAAAATAAAAATTTCCCCCCCCTAATCATCCCCCAATACCCCCCCTTCTATTTAGAAGCCCCCTTTTTGGGGCCCCTTCAATGGGGCTTTCCCCCCTTGCCCTGTTTCCCCCCCCCCCCCTCCCCCCCCCAATGTTTCTTTTTTTCCCCCAAAATCCTTCTTCATTGTTTTGGGGAAACAAAACTCCGGGAAATAAATGATGCAAACCCCATAGAAAAAACCCCCAGCCCCAAAAAAATTTTTTAAGCCCCCCAAATTTGTGCAATTTGGCCCACCCTGGACCCCTTTTTTGACACTATTTAACCTCACGGGAAATCCCCTTTTTTAAAAATCAGATTTTTTAAAAAAAATTTGAAGCTCTCCTAAATTTGCCCCTAACGGGGGGAGACCATTGCTGCCCACCCCTTTGGGTTAACAGGGAAATACAGCTCCCGGGACTTACAGGGGGGTGGGGGTGAGAGCCCACCTACGTCTGTCATCTTTTAAACACCAGGTTCAGCAGCCGGGGCCGGGATTTTACAGGGGTCGGTGAGACCCCGGGCTGGCATCCGGCATCTTTTAACACGGAAAAAATGCCCTTATAACCCCCAGCAACAAAAAAAAGGTATATGAAGCAAGGGGGAAGGGGGAATTGGGGTAAGCCCTCCGGGCCTTCCCTCAGTACACATCAAGACCGGGGTAGCGCGGGGGCCCCCGTATGAGTGGGGCCCAAAGGGAGCTTCACTTGGGAAAAATTTTGGGTGGTTAACACTCCTTTCCCCCATGCCCTTTTTCTTGCCATTTTTTTTCTCTTTAAAAATAAACATGCGGGGGAAAAATTTGTCTCTGTACTTTTTTCTCGTCCTGCCCCCTTTAATCCATGTTTTTCTAAAATTAACCTACTTGGTCAATTTTTCCTTACCCCCCTTTTTTTTTAAACCACTTTTTTTGCAATTTTTTTAGAAGTTTAATTCTAGAAAAAAAAATTTTTAAAAATTGGGAATGGAATCCCCCATGTTTTTTTTTCTTTTTTTTTTAATTTTGTAAAAATTTTGGGTTGTCCCCAATACGGGGATTGTTGCTATTTTTAAAGATCTTTCAAAAAAAAGTCTTTTTGAAATTATTTTGTCCATTAACAGTGTCCTACATATTCCGTTTCTGAAGGCACCATCACCCTTGAACCCCCTCTTGACAATTGTGAAGAACAAATTCGGGTTTTAAAAAATTTTTTTTTTAAAAATAGGGCCTTTGTATAGCGATGTCACAGCAAAAAGCCCCCCCAAAAAATTTAAAAAATGACCCCTGAGCCACTTTTGACATTTTTGAAAAAAAAAAATTTTCTGTTAGAAACAACATTTTTTTTTTTATAAAGGGCCCTTTGTAAACTGGGAATTTTCACAGCAAAAAAGCCCCCAAAAATTCAAAGCATGACCCTTTACCACCCCTTTTGGGGCAATTGTGAAAACAAAAGTCTGTTAGAAAAAAAACATTTTTTTTTTAATTGGACCGTAGTATTGCTGCATTTTCCCAAAACACAAGACCCCAAAAAAATTTTAAAATACTTCTCAGCCACGTTAAAAAAAGTGAGGGGAAAAAAAAGCCCCTTGAAAAGCCACCCCTTTCTGTTCCAAAGGGCCAGGGTTTTTGCTGTATCTCCAGCAAAATGAACCCCCAAAAAATTTTTAAAAAAATAACCCTTTTCAGCCACTATTAAAAAATTTTGATGGAGAAATGCCACTTAAAAGCCACATTTCTTTCCAAAACCATTATACCCGTACCCCACAGCACCAAAGACCCAAACCCTTTACAAAAACAAAAATTCCCAAAAATAAAATAAATAAATGGGAAAACGGTGTTGTCATGAAACCTTTCTGTCTTTTTTCAGTTTCCTCACAGCAAAACCCGAAAATGAACTTTTTGGGAAAAGAGAAAAAAAATTGCAGTTTAAAAAATTAAACATTTAAAAAAAAAATTTTCAAGGGAAACCCTTTTTTTGAAGAGGAAAGTGAAGTAAAACCAACCCAATCGGGGGACCTCGGCAATTGGGGGCCCCAAACATCATCAAGGGTCCATCCTGATTCATCTTGATGAAATTTTAAAAAATCCACTTTTTCTGTGGAAAGCCGGGGGCTTTTTTCTGAAAAACTCCTCCAGCGGGGCGGGAAAGGGCCCTCAGATATGACGCTGGGTGCTGGCGGAACAACCCTTATGGCGTGGGGGAGCGAGGGTCGGGGCCAAATTTGTCCTTTTTGGGATAAACCCGATGTCTATTGGGGCCGAAACCCCCATCCAAAACCCTTGGTGTTGAACGCAGATAAATCGTGCACCCTGATCTTAAAACTGGTCTCTTTTGTGTTGGATGTTTGCCCTGCATTTATGCGTTTGGGGAGGTTTTTAAATAAAATTTACAAAAGGGCACCCCTTAGGGTTTTGCCACCTTGCCTGCGCTGCCCGCGCCGCTAACCCACTTAGCCTTTTACTTTCTGTCAGGTTTTGATGTTTTCCACCGGGCCTTTGGGGGAATGAAGCAGACGCAAAAGTTTTCTCCCCCTTGACAATCGCAAGGCCTTTCCCTTTTCCCGCTTTTTTCTTTTCAAATTTTTGTGGGTGGGGGAAAGTCTGGGGTTTAATTTTTTAACCCGGGGGGTTTTTTTCCCCGGGGGGTTGGGCCCCCCATTAAATGTTTTTTCATTTTTGATTTCCCTTTAAAGCCCAGGAAACATTTGGGGGGAAATTGGGGGCAACCAACACTAATTTTGAGAGATGGGGGCCTTATTTCCCAAACCTCGGGTCGAGGGGCCCCTAGCAAACGATTTCCCACTTCCCCCCCCCTCAAAAATTTACCCAACCTCTTTCCCCAAAGGGAGGGACTCAGTAACGCCGGTTTTCTAAAAATCCCTCCTCCTCCTCCCCTTCCTCCGCCACAGCTTAACACAGCCCTGACTTGCGGAGTGATCACCCTGAGGCTGTTTCCCCCCTTGCACTAGTCCGGGACCCCAACCACTGTTTAAATGAAGATGATGAAATTGTAAACGTGGGGCCTTGTGGATTCAGGGAGAAAAGGCATTGGTCGTCTCCTCCCCTCGCCTGGCGGGACCTGTTTTTTCAGAGTGTCCAACGATGTTCCAGAACTAAGACACCCCCAATGCTCTCTGACAAGGGCATTGTCCGAAATGACCTTTTGGTGGCTTATTCAAAATGGCAAGGTGTGCATAGCTCTTTCCCTGCCTCCCCCTCGGGGGCCAACACCCCCCAGGGGCCGCACCCGTTGTACATTGTCACTTCGTCTCGAAAAGGCATTGCGCGCTCCCCAAACGTGGAGCATGTGGGGTGGAATTCCCGTTGTTTTCCATAACAATGAGATAAAATTGACGGGGAGGCAAGGCATGCAACCAGCCAGGGGGCGAAGCGGGTCAAAACGGGGAAGTGCGAAATTAACTTCGAGCCTTTCCCCGAGCGCCCAACCCCCGGGAGCTCTTTAGAGATTTCTGGGGACAAGGGTTTATGACAATTTTGGGCCGGCAAGGGATTGCTCCGCTCCGTCTTAAGGGCGGCCAGCAGATTTCGCCCGTTTTAGCACCCACCTTTCCTGGACAAGGTTTTGTACCCACTAGCCTCGGGTCCCCGTTGCGGAGGCCCCCACATTCCCCAACGTGGTGGACGGTCCCAAACAGATTAATTTCAACCCGGATGGTTTCCTGGGACGTATCCACCAGAGGCCATGGGGGGAAAAAACCCTGCCCATCCCTGCTTTTGAAAAAGCGTGGCCCCGGGAGACCACCGTCCCCCCCCAGGACATCCACCCAGCTCACCCAGGAGCTGTCACAGAGATATATGGGCCCTCCCTTTTAAATATCCCGTGTCGGGGTAGTGGACTTTTTCCGGCCAAAGATGCAGACAACGCGCTTGAAATTTTTAAAATGACATGTGGCTGGCCAGGGCAGGGGCGGCTTTCTGGCAAAGAAAGCCTGCTCGCATCGGGTATTGGGGGCAGGCAAGGGCCCTGACGTGGGGGAAACCCCATCTGTGTCCACCAGACGGAAAGGCAACATTTCCAAGGCCAAAAGCCTGCAATGCCGACATTCAGGCTTGTGGCTTTGGATGGTTTGGGTTAAAGTGTTCTTTTTGCTCCCAAACCTGGAAGACAGAAGGCTGGCTGCTAGACAGGCCGCTGTACGGCTGCAAGTCGTCAAACCTGGCGAAAGGAGAAGGGGTAGGGGGGGTCTCTGGTGGGGCTGGTGTAACTCGGCGACGGTGGAGGGGTGAAGAGGAGGCTGATCCCTGATCAAAGACTCTGAGAGACATGGGCAGCTGAGGAACCTTGGTGGTGGGGGAGGGGGAGGAGCCGGAGACAGAGGGTGTGACATGGTTGGAGGCCCCCGTCCGGTCTGGCCTTTTTGGCCAAGTGTTGCCTACATTTCAACTCATCATTCGCTGCATGTGACTAGACATGTTGGGGGTGGTTAAACACCTAAGGTTCTTGCCTCTACTTATGCGTTTACGGCAAAGGCGGCATATGACATCGCTGGGTGAATCAGAGGCTTGCTCAAAGAAGGAATCAATTAGTTTCCCTTATGTGCAAGATACAGGAATATAACCATAAACAAGAAAAGCATAGAAAAAATATATTCCTTTAAAATCTAAAATTTTATTAAATAATTTAAATTAAAATACAAATCCACCCTATGCTACAGATAGGACACTACCAGCATGAAATAACGTGGGAATCTGTCTCCTATATTACTAAATATTGGTACTGTTCCAATGCCGAGAACCCGCCCCAAACAAGGGCGACCCCACCCAGTACCCAAAGGGAGTCCCTAAAACTCACCCTAACCCCATATACTATGTAAGGGGGAGGTAAAATGTAGAAGTATAGGGAATGCCTAAAAAAGTAAATTTTCATATATACTACAGCGATATAGCGTTATATCAACACACCTATATCCCAAAGAAAGGCGTTCAAATCAATACACCTATATTTCCCACTCCCCTATTCTCTATGTACCCGGGGGGGATTATAATTTGGTCAGGAATGTCCTGAAAGTGTTTTTACTTCAAGGGGAATTTTATTTGCAAAAGTAGATGAGCCCGTGCAATTTTTAAAAAATCATATCTTTAATACTTTCATTAAAAATAGACATTAACCCCTGATTCACAGTATGTTGTACATTAAGCCCCAAAATTTAATTTGGGGAAAAATACTTACGAATTGGTTTTTCGGCAAAACTGCCCCTTTTGAGTCCTTCATTGGGGCCCCCTTTTTTGGCTTAGGAAGCGTTGAAAACGCCGGGAAAACGAGCAGGACAGAGCAAATTGGACGTTTCCCGGGGGTAGCTCCTCCCCTTCCTCCCAAAACGGGCGATCAAAAGGGTTTTGGGCTAATATATTTTTACACAATAAAAAAACCAAAAAAACAAAAAATATAAAAGCAAAAAAACTGAGTGTACCAGAGCCCGGGAAAAAAAAATCAAAAATTAGCTTTTTGAATAAACCCCATCAAAAGGGTTAACCCCCTGGAAAAATTGTGGTCATTTAAAAAGGGATGAAAATTTGTCCCGAAAAATGAAAATGGGAAAATTTTTTTTATTTTAATGTTGACTTTTTCAAGTTTCGTCGTTTAAAATTTTGGGTTTTTTAAAAAAGTTTTTTTCCAAAAGGAAAGGGCCCAAATTATAAAATTAGGTGTTAAGGGAAATTTCCTAATAAAATTTAAAAAAAACAAAAAATCAATTCGTTTCCCTAGTTAAAAAGTCCTTCTTTAAAGTATTTTAACAGTTGGGTTTCTAAAAAAGGGCCCCAAAAGAGGTGGGAAAGTGAGTCTAAACAGTCACGTCAAAAATAATAAAGTCTAGACGGAAAAGATACCCCTACAAGATTGAGGAAAATGCCAAATCCCCCCTTTTAAAATTTAAAAAAAAATAAGGGGGGGGGGGGGCTTTTGTCATCATGGATTTTACAGGTTTTTTTTACAAGAGGGGTAAAAAAGCAAATTATAGATCAAGAAAAGGGAAATGAGAAAATTGGAAACAGACCCTACCCCAATTTGTATTAAATTGATTCATAAAATTTTGAGGGAACTGTAATAGAGGGAAAAAATTTCCCCGGGAAAAGGTGAAAAATGTTTTAAAGAAAAACAAATCAAAGATTACCCCTTTTTTATATTGTTTCCCCCAAGGTCCATAATCCCCCTTTAAATAATTTCCCCCCCGGGGAAAGACCTTTTGTTAGGGGGGAAAATTTTAAATTTTTGGGAATCTATCTACCCACTTTAAAATTTCTTACGCCAAATTAAAAAAAAAGAGAAATACACCTACATGACACCAGACAATTTTTTTAAATCTTTAGTAAATATTGAGTGCACTAATGTCAAAATGGCTTTTCATCGAAAATTAAATCGCTATTTTACTAGCATCCCCTTTTACA
>JAODAL010067943.1:0-17056 GCA_025379985.1 Phyllomedusa bahiana
AAAGCATTTTCTACCTGGATACAATTGTATCTACACTGGAGCGGGGTTTCTATGTACAATGTTCAAACTGGGGTCCAGGTGTTTAGCTCACAGAGCATTGTCTACACTAGATATAATTGAAATTCAAGTGTGGAAAGTATTAGAACCTTATTGGTTTGAAACCTTTGGGTATAAGTAGGAATGTTCACATTCACTAACAGCAAGCAGAGGTAGTAGATGCTGATGTCAGTTTGTGTTCCAGTTGCACAAACTGGGAAGGTCCATAGATAATGGCCCTGAGGACTCGTAAGAGCTGCGCTGCCCCTCACCTGGCCTCCTCTCCCGAGGGGGGATGAGGGGGCTGATTCCCCCCTTTCCAATAATATTCAGAGTACACACTCCTCACCTTGGCCCATTACAGCTGATGGATAGCCCGGGGGCCGCTTCACTGCAAACACTTAATAGGAAATCCTTCTCTGTTGTTTGTTCCCCAGCAGGGCTGACAGGGGGAACATTGATGAAATATTGGCACTAAAAACAGAGCGCCGGTCCGTTTAAAAAGGAGACGGAGGTAAAGGAAGGTTTATTCTATCAGTGTACATTGGACTGAAGCGCAAATTGGCTGCGATTAGGTTTGGAAGGAAACAGAAGAGAACAGGAAAGCAAACATTTGGTGACCAGGTTGGTATTATTGCATCTAATATTAACAGAAAAACCTGCAACTCCTGAAGGGGTTTCTTGCTATTCCCCCTCATTTTTACCCCTTTTTCTGTTTATTTGCACAACAGCACAAAAAAAAATTCACAAACCCTTTATTCATAACTGGACAGGGTTTATGTCACTGTTTTGACTGTGGAGTTAATTGTGTTGGTTAAAGGGGGGTCTCACTACAAGGGTTGCTCTTCTTATATTAAAATCTTGCAAAAACAAATTTACTTTCAATATGTGTTCCTTACAGGTCCCTACCCATTTCCCAATATCCCCCCTTGTATGGGCTTCACAACATCTAGGGTTCTATAGTACAGACCTTTTAAACCCCCCGAAGGGGCCCCCGCAAAGGGGCTATAGACGACCTATTCAATCCCTCCCGATAGGGGCCCAACGCTGGTTGCTATAGTACAGACCCGTTGGATTCTCCGTAAGTTGCCGTGCTGGTTGCTATAGCTACGACCTTTTTGATCTCTCCTAAGCTGAAAGCTATCAGGAATAGGGGGAAAAAAATCTGTGCTATAGGAACCAGTGGGCACCCCATCAGGGGGATTAAAAGGGCTGTAGCTATGCAACCAGACGGCAACCTATCAGGAAAAATTGAAAGGTCTTACTATAGGGACCCTGCGGCAGCCTATCGGAGAGGGAACAGGGGCTGTATATACACCCGTGGGCACCTACAGAGAGATTAACGGTCTGAGCATAGCACCATTGCTGGCAGCCTATAGGAAAAAAAATTTAACAGGGCGTAGCTAACAACCCGGCTGGCAGCCTACGGGGAGAGGAACAGGTTTTAGTTTTTAGGGACCTAGACTGATGAGCCCCTACAAAGGGGAAACTGAATTTAGGAAACTGTTATTTGGACAATATTGCAAAAGGGCTTGTTTTTTGCAAATCTTTAACTAAAAAGCAGCAAACCCTTTGGAGAAACCCAAAAACCCCTTAACTCCAAGCGGTCAAAAGTCATGACATCAACCCGTCCCGTTTTGAATCAGCATGATTTGAATCAATTCTGCGCTGTTGTGCAAATGGAACAGACAACAGGGAAAATTTTGGGGAAATTTGCAAGACAACCCCTATAGAGGAGTGGTTCTGCAGGTGGTGACCACAGGCCATTTCTCTGTTCTCATCCTTTTTGGCTGCTGTTTTGGTCACTTTTGCATTTTGTCATCACTCTCACTCCTAGAGGTAGAATGAGGCGGTGTCCACAACCCACAGAAGTTGCTTAAAGAGAACCTGTCACATAGGTGATGCCCCCCTTGTTGAGGACAGCACAAGCCAGTGTCAGACCTGCTGTTCCCAGCGCTGTGCCCCTTATTCTGTAAGATGCTGCAGTTTTAGAGCATTTACCCCTCAAATCTTATTCATGAGCAGGTGTTCCGCCCACCAAAGGCTAGCCCCACCCACTGACAGTTATTCACATGTTTCTACCTATTCAAAGTAATAGGTTTATCAGTTGAGGTGGGCGGGGGATATGGAAAAAAAAAAGACTCTTTTTATGAATCTGGCTGAAAACTGCAGGTTTGAGCACTAAATACAACAGCATCTTACAGAATAAGGGACACAGCGCTGGAAACAGCAGGTCTGACACTGGCTTGTGCTTCCCTCAGCAAGGGGGGGGGGCATAACCTATGTGACAGGTTCCCTTTAAGTAGTGCAGTTCATCCAGGGTGGCACATCAATGCAAGCTGTGGCCAGAAGGTTAGCTGCGTCTGTCAGCACGGTGTCCAGAGCATGGAGCAGATACCAGGAGACATGGAGGAGGCCATAGGAGGGCGACAACCCACCAGCTGGACTGCTACCTGCTCCTTTGTGCAAGGAGGAACAGGAGGAGCAGGGCTGGAGCCCTGGACAATGACCTCCAGCAGCCACTAATCTCCACCTGTCTGCTCAAACCGGCAGAAGCAGACTCCATGATGGTGGTATCAGGGCCCGACATCCACAAGTTTGGTGGTGCTTACCGTCCAACACCGTTCAGGGTGATTGGCATTTGCCAGACAACACCGAGATTGGCAGACTCGACATTGGCGCCCTGTGCTCTTCACAGATGAGAGCAGGTGACCATTGAGCACATGTGACAGAGTCTGGAGACGGTGTGGAGAACATTCTGCTGCCTGCACCATCCTCCAGCATGACCGGTTTGGCAATGGGTCAGTAATAGTTTGGGGGTGCACTTCTTTGGCTGCCAGAGGGGCCCTGACTGCTATTAGGTACCAGGATCCTCAGAGTCATTGTGAGACCATATAGGTAGGGCCCCGGCTCCGGCTGATGCAAAAAAATGCTAGTCCCGTTTTTCACCTTTTTTAAAATTGGAAGTTTTGGGTTTTTCCCCAAATCTTACAGACATGCCCCCCCCAAAAAAGGTCCCCCCAAACCCCATTTAAAATTTTTCCCTTTCAAAAATATTTTCGTTGAGGGGGGGGTTTTTAAAAAAATTTTTATTTTTCGGGGGAAAACCAAAATTTGGGAGCCAAAACCCCAACAAAAAAAAAAAAAGGTTTTCCGGTTACAGGGGTTGTTTTTTCCCCCGGGGGGGGGGTACCCATTACGGGTTTCCCTTTAAAAAGTTCATAGGGGGAAAAGAACTGTCCAGAATTAGTTTTCTTTTGCCTGTGAGGGGGGCAAAAAACGGGGAAACCAAAAGGGGGGAAAAACCCCCCCTGGCGAGCCTTTTGGCGGGGAAAAGGGGGGAGGGGTTTTTAGGGAAACCCCCCCCCAACCCTATTCCCCTTTCTCAACCGGAAAAGGCGCTATAGGGGACAGGGGAAAAAAATTTTTCTTAGCCCAAAACCCGTTCAGGGGTTGGTTTTGCCGACAACCAGGGGCGACTCGAAATTGGGCCCTGTTTTTTCCCGGAAAGGTGACCTTGACGGAAAGGTCTAATTGGGAAAATTTTGTGTCCCCCTCCCCCTTTTTTAAAAAGGCAGTTTTTTGGGGGTGTTTTTTTCCCCGGGGTTTTTTCCAAATTCCAGGATCTAAATTTTTGGGGGAAAATTTAAAAGGGGGGTCCCGTTGGAAAAAAACAAAAATTCTATTTAAAAATTCCTCTTTTGATAAAAATTAAAATTTTGGCCTAATTTTCCCCCCAAAGGGAAATTTTTCCCCTTTCCGCCCAAAGAAAAACCCAAGTTTTTTTAAGGGGGGGAGAAAACCCTTTTGGGTTAAAGGGGGGGGAATTTTCCCCTTTTTAAAAAAGGGTAAACCGGGTTTGGGGTTTTTTGGGGGGCCCGGGGGGGGCCCTTTTTTGTTTTTTCTTTTTTTGGTGCTTTTTTTCCCCCCCAAAATTTTTTTTTTTCTTAACTTTTTTTAAATTTTTCATATTTTGGGTTTTTCCCCCCCTTTGAAACCCCATTAAAAAAATTTAAAAAAAAAGTCAACCCAAAACAAAAAAAAACCCCCTTGATAAAAACCCCATTTCCCCCAAAAAAAAAAAAACCCCCCAAAAAAAACCCCCCTTTTTAAGGGGGTTTTTTTTTAAAAAAAATTTTTTTTTTTTCCCCCAAAAAAACAATTTGATGGAAAAAAAAAATTTTATTTTAAAAAAATTTTTAAAAAAAAAAACCGGGGTTTTTTTTAAAAAAAAAAATTTTTTTTTTTTTTTGGGGTGGGTTCTTTGGAGGGGCCCCCCAAGGGAAAAAAAAAAAAAAAACAAAAAGCCCCAAAATTTTTTTTTTTTAAAAAAAAAAAGAAAAAAAAAAAAGCCTAAAAAAAAAAACCCCCCCTTTTTACAAAAAAAAAAAAAAAAAAAAAAAACCCCCCAAAAAAAAAAAAAAAAAAAAAATTTTTAAGGGTTTTTTAAAAAAAAAAATTTACAAAAAAAAATTTTTTTTTAAAAAAAAAAAAATTAAAAAACCCTTTTTAATAAAAAAACCCCAAAAAAAGAAAAAAAAAAAAAAAAAAAAAAATAAAAAACCAAAAAAAAAAAAAAAAAACCAAAAAATTTTCCCCCAAAAAAAAAAAAAAAAAAAAAAGGGAAAACAAAAAATTTTTTTTAAATTTAAAAAAAAAAAAATAAAAACCAAAAAAAAAAAAGGGGGGGAAAAAAAAAAAAATTTTTTTTAAAAAAAAAAAAAAAAAAAAAAAAGGGGGGGAAAAAAACCCAAAAAAAAAAACAAATAAAGAAAAAAAAAAAAATTAAAAAAAAAGGGGGGGGGGGAAAAAAAAAAAAAACAAAAAAAAAAAAAAAATGGGGGGGGGGGGAAAAAACAAACACCCCCAACCAAAAAAAAAAAAAAAAAATTAAAAAAAAAAAAAAAAAAGGGGGGGGAAAAAAAAAAAAAAAAAGGGGGGGAAAAAAAAAAATAAAAAAAAAAAAAAAAAAAAAAAAAAAAAAAAAAAAGAAAAAGTTTTTTAAAAAAAGAAAAAAAAAAAAAAAAAAAAAAAAAAAATGAATTTAATAAAAAAAAAAAAAAAAAAAAAAAAAAAACAAATTGGGGAAAAAAAAAAAAAAAAAAAAAAAAAAAAAAAAAAAAAAAAAAAAAAAAGGGGGGGCCTTTTTAAAAAAAGGGGGAAAAAAAAAAAAAAAAAAAAAAATTTGGGGAAAAAAAAAAAGAAAGAAAAAAGGGTTTAAAAAAAAAAAAAAACAAAATTTTAAAAAAAAAAAAAAAAAAAACCAAAAAAAAAAGGATTTAAAAGGGGAGGGAAAAGGGGGGGGGGGAAAAAGGGGGGTTTTTAAAAAAAAGGGGGGGAAAAGGGGAAAAAAAAAAAAAGGGGGGGGGGCCTTTTTTTTAAAAAAAAAAAATTTTTAAAAAGAAACCCAAGGGTTTTTGGGGGGGAAAAATAAATTTTAAGGGGGAAAGGGGAAAAGGGGTTTTTTTTGGGGGGGGGGGGGAAAAGGTTTTAAAAAAAAAAAAGGATGGGGTTTTTTAAAAGGGGGGGGAAAAAAACCGGTTTTTGGGGGGGAAAAATAAAAAGGGGGGGGGGGGGGGGAAAAAAAAGGGGGGGGGGGGGTTTTTTAAAAGGGGGGGGGGGGAAAACCCGGGGGGTTTTATGGGGGGGAAAAACTAAAAGGGGGTTTTTAAAAAAAAAGGGGGTTTTGGGGGGGGGGAAAAAGGGTTTTTTTTGGGGGAAAATCAAAAAATTAAATAAAGGGTGAAAAATTTGGGGGGGGGGTTTTTCCTTTTTTTTTTTTTCCCCCCCAGCTATTTTTCTAAACATTACTTTTTTGGGGGGGGGTTTTTTTTTTTTTCCCCAAAAAAAAAAGCCATAAAAAGGGGTACCATACCTTTATTTTATTAATTCATTTTTTTAAACCTTCAAAGTCTCTATGTGTCAAAATATAAGGCTAATGGACAAAATGGAAAATATCAATATTTTGCTTTTTAAAAGTTTGCCCCCATTTTTTTTGTCGTGGGGCCCGGCGCCCCCCCCTTTTCCCCCAAAAAAAAAATTTTTCTTTTTGTTTTGGTTTTTCCCCTTCCAACCCGGGGGGGAAAAAAGGTCCCCACTTTCCCTACCCGGGTTTTTTTAAATAAAAAAAAGGGGGGGGAAAGCGAGCTGAAGGGGGTTTCCCCTTGCAGAAAGTGATCCTTCTTTGGGATGTCACTGACGTCTACTTGTTAGAAATATACGGCTGCAGATAATTCCTACAAGAAGTTTTCGTATCTCTCAACAGTGACTCAACGAACAAAAGGGGACGTCCTAAAACTGAACTTTTAATAAGATATCAATTAAAAACTACAGGAGAAAATGCTTAAATAGCAAATCTGTCAACCACAGAACAGCACACGAAAAAAGGTGTCAACAGAAGGTAGGGGGGAAAAAAAATTTTAAAAATACTGGTCTTTAAAAGGGGTTGTCTCGCTCAAAGATCAGCTTTTTTCTGTTTTGGGGGAAAAAAAATAAAATGTTTTTCCAAATATTTTGTGTAGTTCTTTTTTTTGTTTGTTGAGGGGGTACAAATGATTTTTCACCTTCTGTGCTCTCTCTGGTTCCCCTAATGACCGATCCGTGTATTCCCCCCCTGTGTTTTTTCTATTTATACAGGGGTGATGTCTCAAGGTCAACGAAAAATTGGACAGTGAGACTTGTTTGTTATCTGGTCTTTTCAGACAAAAGCCCTATTATGTTTTTAATTTAACTCAGAAGCTTCCCCGGTCCTGACACATGAGATTTATCTGTTAGCAGAAGTTGAATACAAAGGGGCGCATTCTAATTCAGAAGATTGCCCCCGGGAAGTGAAGAGAAAGCAGCTTATTTTTTTTGCTTTTGAAACTTTGAGATGAGACAACCCCTTTAACCTATAAATAAATAGTTTGCTCACCTTAACAAGGGCTCCACAGAATCGAAATTCACACTGTAAACAAGACCCTAAGTATACAACTACACAGTCCCTAATCTAAAATAAACAGGGTGCGCCCCCCAAGAAGGGCGTCCCGGAATCTTACATCACTCTATAAACTCTAAGTATACAACTACACAGTCCCTAACCTACAAATAAACAGGGTGCTCACCTAGACAAGGGCGTCCCTGTGGTATATACCCTTAAAAAAAGACCTTAACTTAAAACTTACACAGTTCCTAGCCTACAAATAAACAGGGCGCTCGCCCCAACAAGGGCGTCCCTGCATGGTACATCACACTGTAAACAAGATAATTTGCCAAAAAAAATACCAAAATCATTTAAAACCCCCCCTTTTCAAATAAAAAACCCAGGTTTTTTGACCTGAAAAGGGCTCCCCCCCAATGTTTTCATCACCCTATAAACAAGACCCTAAGTATACAACTACAAATTCACTAACCTACAAAGAAACAGGGTGCTCACCCCGACAAGGGCATCCCTGAATAGTACATCACACTATAAACAAGACCCTAAGTATACAAATTACACATTCCCTAACCTACAAATAAACAGGGTGCTCGCCCCGACAAGGTCGTCCCAGAATTGTGCTACTCCATAAATAGAATTTTTGTATAAAAAAAAAAAAAGTTGTAATAAAAATAAAAAAGGGTGTTTTTGGGAAAAAAGGGCATCCCTGAATGATACATCACTTTATAAACAAGACCCCTAATATTTTTTTTTCCCTCCCCGGGGGCAGTTTTTTTCGATCAACTGTTCGAGTATAGGACTCGCTGATCAATTCAGGGGGCAATTGGGGGATAGAAAATGGATGAAGGGGTCAAAAAATGCAGAGAAAGGCCAGGACAGCATGTGGGGGGGGGGTCAATGGGGGGTGACGTGAGTCCTTTTTTATAAAGGGGTGTTGAAACATGTCGGGATGGATCGAGGGGGTTTTGGGGTTTTTTTATAGGGGGTACCATTGGGGGCCCCTTTGGGGGCAAGCACCCTGTTTATTTGTAGGGTAGGGACTGTGTAGTTGTATACTTAGGGTCTTGTTTATAGGGTGATTTACCATTCAGGGACACCCTTGTTGGGGCGAGTACCCTTTCTATGTATAGGTTATGATAGGTAGTTGTATAATTAGGGTCGTAAAGGGCCTATTTTTTGGTCCCATACCTTCTGTTGACATCTATTTCGGGTGCTGTTCTGTGGTTGAGAGGATATTGAAGCGTTTTATCCTGTAGTTTTTTTTTTTGTTTTGTTTTTTAATCATTAATATCATATTTAAAGTTAAGTTTTAGAACTTCCCATTTTATTAGTTGATTTTTAAATTTTTTTCCTGCAGGGGGGGTGGTTCCTCAACTTGTTGTATTGGGGTCGAATCCGTGCCCTCATTCCTCTTTTCTTTTTCCCCCCTCTTGCTCTCGGGTCTAAAGGTTCTCCTACCTGTAATTGGTGGGGGTCCAATTAATAGGATGTGAATATGTGATAAATGGTTCCGCCAGGTGCGTTGCTAGGATCCCAAAACATCTGGGGCCTGGGCCCTTTTGTGTTTAAATTTGTCAGTAGAAAATTATGTTCCCGTCATAATTTTTTTGCATATTCGAATGATCCCCTCCATTCCTCAGCAGTCATGCATTGAAAATCACAATGACAAATTTATTTTCAAAAAACGTCCCCTCCGTTTGACGTGTAATACATTATAAACCTAAAAACCACCATCATGGAAAAATCACCAGAGGAATCATTGTTACTAAAAAAAAACTCCTACAAACCAAGACCCCAAAACTATTACTACTTAAGGATCAAATAACCCTGAGACCCTGACCGAACGCGACCACATGTGACTATCAAGCTGTACACAGGCTCTGATTACATATACCACCGCCATACAGGGGCCATATAGTGGAATATACTAGTTGTATGTAGCTGGGGCGTAACTAGAGAAGCCTGGGCCCCAAAGCAAACTTTTGGATGCCCCCCACCACCTCCCAGACCACGAACATTTACCAGGACATGCTGTTAGATAATGTAAATAATACAAGGGGCAAATACCTCCCCATACATCTCACCATCATACTGCTACCAAACAAATCCACGATACCAAGACCAACATTCCCAAATAACCCCATACTCCCAACATTTAGAGATTAGATTGCAAATAGGGACATATTAGCCACGCCTCTGCCCATGCCCAAACAAATGACATCACATCAGGCCACACCTCTGACCACACCCAAACAAATTACGTCATACCAGAACACGCCTCTAACCACGCCCCACCAAACAAAATCATGCCCCGCCACTCCAGAAGACCAGCGCCAACACAACAGCGGCGCCACTAGAGTCTGTAAATATGTAATTATATAAAGTAATGCATTGTATACACAGAAATCCATACAAATAGCTGTAAGACAATGTTCTATGGATGATGATATCTCTATATAATGGTCATTCAGTGACCACATACTACCGCTGTACAAGGAGCAAATATCCCCGTACTGTTACTAACCACACCAAGACTAATATTATCAATAATACTGCTATACAGAGATCAAATAATTCCACCACACCATGACAACATACCAGCAATAGTAACTGAAAATCCCCCAAACACCCATGCCCACATTTCACCCACATAGTGACTGAATAATACCATCACATATAACCACAATATCAGCACCACATTAGTGACTGAATAATACACTGAACACCATGCCCAAATATCACCCACCAAAATAGTGATGAATAATACCATCACCCCTTTGACCACATATCACCACCATTTTAGTGACTGAATAATACCATCACACCATGACCACATATAAACCACCAATATGTGACTGAATAATTACCATCACACCTTTGACCACATATCACCCCCACATACTGACTAACTAATACCATGACAATATTCTCCCCCACATAGTGACTAAGTAATACCATGACCACATATCACCACCACATAATGACTGAATAATACCATCACACCATGACCAAATATCACCACCACATAGTGACTGAATTTAATTTACCATCACACCATGACCACATATCACCACCACATAGTGATAAGTAATACATGAACCACATATAACCCCCCACATAGTGACTAAGTAATACCATGACCACATATCACCACCACATAGTGACTAAGTAATACCATGCCCCACATATCACCCCCACATAGTGACTAGGTAATACCATGACCACATATCACCACCACATAGTGACTAAGTAATACCATGACCACATATCACCATCACATAGTGACTGAATAATACAGCCATACTGATCATGAATATAAACCATTACACTCCGACCAATATTCCTGTCATACAGGGACCATATGGGTGTAGATAGCAGTTGTACACAGGCTCTACAGACTGTATATCCCACCATACAGTGCCCATATGGGTGTAGATAGCAGTTGTACACAGGCTCTACAGACTGTATATACCACCTACAGGGGACCATATGGGTGTAGATAGCAGTTGTACACAGGCTCTGCAGACTGTATATACCACCATATGGGGGGTAGATAGAATTTGTTGTACACAGGCTCTACAGACTGTATATACCCATAACAATAACAACAGCACACAAAAATAGAATACGTTGAAAAAAACTTTCTGCTTTAAAAAAAAAAAAACGAAAGTTTTATGAGGTTCTTTGTTCCCCACTTTTGCGCAAAATTGCTTAAGCCACCTTCGACTTTCAACGAGACCTCATTGCAGGTGGGTCCAAACACTACGTTTGCACTAACGCTATATTTCTCTGTGGTCCATCCAGACCTACCTTTTAGATTGTGAAGGCACCAGCTACTAAATACACTGCACTTATTAAATAGTCTGTGTAGTTGGGAGGAGTGCTAAAAACCTAGATGGAGGCAGCCCGTCCCCCTAATTTGTAATACACAACACACAATATTTGGTTCAGCACCTCCAAAAAACTTTAAATGTGGGTGCACGCTGTGACGGCTGTAATCTAAATACAAATAACATACCACCATACATTGACCATATGGGGGTAGATAGCAGTTGTACACAGGCTCTGCAGACTGTATATTACCTCCATACAGTGAACCATATAGTGGTAGACACCAGTGTACACAGGCTCTGTAGACTGTATATTACCCCCAGACAGTGACCATATACTGGTAGATATCAGTGTATACAGGCTCTGCAGACTGTATATTACCCCATACCCGTTGACCATATGTGGTATATACCAGTGTACCACAGGCTCTGCAGGGCTGTATATTACCCCAGACAGTGACCATATTAGTGGTTTTTATACCCGTGTACACAGGCTCTGCAGACTGTATATTACCCCAACATGGACCTATAGTGGTATAATACCAGTGTAACCAGGCTCTGCAGACTGTATATTACATCCATACAGGACTATATAGTGGTATATACCAGTGTACACAGGCTCTGCAGACTGTATATTTTCCTCATACAGTGACTATATAGTGGTAGACACCAGTGTACACGACTCTGGCAGAGTGTATATTACCCCCTACAGTGACCATATAATGGTTTGAACCAGTGTACCAGGCTCTGCAGACTGTATATTACCCCCATACAGTGACCATTATAGGTATTACCAGTGTAAAAGGCTCTGCAGACATATAAGTGATGACGGTACAATACTGTTTAGTGACTCCCCAGGTGACGTCTTCTCTGTTGGGAGTCTTTTTCTTTCCCATTCCTTCAGACGCCATGATGATTTTCCCCCGGCTGCCCCTGAAAATTTAAACCCATACAAACATTTTTGACTTCCCCTTTTTCCATCCCTTTCCTACCAATTCCCCACCTCTGTACAAACTCCTCAAGGGTGATAGAGGAGTAGGGGTTATGGGGCAACAGGCAGTGGTCGGGGTTATAACTGCAGGTGGGGTTGTTTTTGTTGACATAGCCCAGGGGGGGGAGAGGAGGGAAAAGGGCCAAAGTTAAAACCCACAATCCCCTGGGGGGAGACAAAAGCCCAACCCCCGCGGAGATTGTGGGGCAGCTGTGGCCTTTTCCCCATTCCTGCCCCCCCGATGATCAGCAGTGATTTAGGGGCAGGGAAATTTGGGGAAATTATTTTTTGGATTGTTAGACTTTTTTTGGGGACCTTGTAGCATCTTTTTCAAATAACATGGTAGCGGGGGCCCGGGTGTCGGAAGTTTATTTAAAAAAAACTGCTTTTTTTTTGTTTCGGGTTTTTTTTTTTTTCCTTTTTTTCCTGATAGTAGGGGAGGTGTCTGCGTCCTCTATTACTAGCGCTGGGATTTGGGTGTCACCCAGCAGCATTTTTTGTCCCCCCAACCCCGACACTAATCCCGTGTCCGATTACCCCAAACCCAAAAAACACAGGGGTTACGGGAAGGCCCGGAAAACCGTAGGGAGGGCCCCAAATGTGGGGGGGCTGCTTCGGGGTTGGTGGGGGCTGGTATCTAGAAGGGAAGGGACCCGTAATGATGGACCTTCCATTCTAATAGTATTAGGTGCAGCTGTTGGTTTTTCCCTGGCTTTATGGTAAATTTGGGGGGACCCCCCGTTGTAATTTTTTTTTTTTTTATAATTTTTTTATTGAGAAACCTACAGTGGGCCCTCCGAAAAGATACAGGGGGTGCCCCTGTGCAGATTTCCCCCTTAAAAAATACATTTCAGAAAAAAAAATGACGTGGGGGCCCCCCCAATTTCCTAACAGAAAAAAAAAAACGCAGCTGCAGCCCGATATCCAGTGGGGGAAAAACCATTGTTAAGGGAAATTCATTCTAAAAAACCCCCCTGCAGCTGCTCCCGAGGGGGCCCACATTAGAGGGTGCCCTGACAGTTACCGGCTCTTCCCCTACCCCCGGTGCATTGGGGGCTGGGGTAATAGTGAACGGGGGGTTTGTGTCGCTTGGGGTGAAAAAACCGTGGTGACACCAAGCCCGAGCGAAGTAATGAAGAGGGGCTTTAGATACGCCCCCTACTATCACTGAAAAAAATGGAAAAAAAAAAACCAAAAGGAAACAGGAAAAAACCTTTATTTAAATAAACACTCCCCAAACAAACCCTCGTTATCCCTTTATTAAAGAAAAAGCACAAAGCCATCCACGTAGTCCACCCCAACCACGTTTTCCAAATGGGGAAACTGAAAAAAAAAACAAAACCCACAATGGTACATCACCCAGCTTTACTGGCCCTTCTTGAAATTCCCCGCTTTGGGGTAAGAATAGCCTATTCAGGCCGAGAAAGCTTCACCCAGCTTTCCCACTGTGAATAACTACCAGTATGGGGGGCTGGGTGAACCAAAGCGGTGTCCCGGTCCCGGAAAACTGAATGGCCCACCCCCACAGCAGGACTTAGTTTTTGAATGCCTGGTGTGGAGGGTTACCCGCTTTTCCCCAAAATGGGTAGTTATTCAGAAGCTGGGGTAGCTGGGTACATGGTTCAAGCGGCATCCTAAAAAAATGGGTCCTGTTGGGGGGAGGGTTTCCACTCAGTTTCCTGGGTGTGGGACGGGGGTCTGAGTTAGAGGATAGAGGGAGGGGGCTGAGTTTGAGGAAGGGGGGGGGCCTTTTTTTGGGGGTTTGGGGGGGGGGTGAGTTAGGGGACAGGGAGGGAGTGGGGGCCGTTTTGGGGCATGGAGGGGGCCATTTTGGGGGATGGGGGCACAGGGAGGGAGGGGGGCCATTTTTGGGGACGGGGAGAGGCTCAGGGAGGGAGGGAGCAGGGGCCGTTTTGGAGGGACAGGGAGGGCTAGGTTGGGGGACAGGGAGGGGGCCCGTTTTGGAGGGACTGGGGGGGCTAGGTTGGGAGACAGGAATGGAACGGGGGACGTTTTGGGGGCACAGGGGGGGCTAGGTTGGGAGATAGGGAGGGAGGGGGGCCGTTTTTGGGGGGACAGGGGTGGCTAGGTTGGGGGACAGGGAGGGAGGACTGAGTTAGGGGACAGAGAGAGGGGGGGCATTTTTGGGGACGGGGGCTGAGTTAGAGGATAGGGACAGGGAGAGGCTCAGGGAGGGAGGGAGGAGGGGCCGTTTTGGCGGGACAGCGAGGGCTAGGTTGGGGGACAGGGAAGGGGCCTGTTTTGGAGGGACTGGGGGGGCTAGGTTGGGAGACAGGAATGGAATGGGGGACGTTTTGGGGGCACAGGGGGGGCTAGGTTGGGAGACAGGGAGGGGGGGGTGTTTTGGGAGGACAGGGGGGCTAGGTTGGGGGACTCGGAGGGAGGGTTGAGTTAGGGGACAGGGAGGGAGGGGGCCATTTTGAGGGACGGGGAGGGGCTAGATTGGGAGACAGGGAGGGAGGGGGCCGTTTTGGGAGGACAGGAGGGGCGAGGTTGGGGGACAGGGAGGGAGGGCGGCCGTTTTGGGTGACGGGGCGCAGGGATGGAGGGGAGCCGTTTTGGGGGATGGGGAGAGGCGCAGGGAGGGGGGGGGCATTTTGGAGGGACCGGGGGCTAGGTTTGGGGACAAGGAGGGAGGGGGGGCCGTTTTGGGGGGTCGGAGGGGAGTGTTACTTACCTCCCTGCTGTGTCCTCCTCCTCCTCCTGCTGTTGGCTCTGGCCCCGCAGTCGCAGTGATCAGTGTAGCCATACATGGGCCAACTCTCCCGTTTTGGCGGGGGGGGCCCCCTATTTGGGGTCCCTCCCGCCCTCCCGGGGGAGTTAGCATTCCTCCCGGCCCAGAGGCAGCGGGGGTTCTTTTAAAATGGCCGCGGCGACAGAGTAGCGGCTGTGCGCTTTCTTCCCTTTCCCGCCGGGCGCTCCTACAGGGGGTGAAGCGGCCCCTGCGCCCCCTTCACCCCCCCGGAGTCTCGCTGTGCAGGGAGGAGGGAGGGGATCGCCCTCCCTCCCTCGTCCCCTGTATGTCCGGCGGCCGGTGTGTGGCGCCGCCAAAACAGGTCAGCAGCGCAGGGGAAGTTGGACGCGCGGGGTGGCTCTCACTTCACCCCTGCGCCGCTGAGGAGATGGTCCGGAGCGGCCGTGCTGCAGGAGCCTGGGTGAGGTAAGTGGATTTTATTACTTTATTTTTATTAGCTATTATGGAGGGCTCTGCCTGGCAACAATTTGGGGGGCATCTACCTGGCAACAATGGGGCACTACCTGACAACAGAGGGGAAATCTACCTGGCAACAGAGGGGACATCTACCTGGCAACAGAGGTGGCATCTACCTGGCAACAATGGTGGCATCTACCTGGCAACAATGGGGGCACTACCTGGCAACAATGGGGAACATCTACCTGGCAACAATGGGGGGCATTCTACCTGGGAACAGAGGGGGCATCTTACCTTGGAACAATGGGGGCCACTACCTGGGAACAATGGGGGCATCACGGGCAACAGAGGGGGCATCTACCTGGCAACAATGGGGCATTTACCTGGCAAAGGGGGGCATCTACGGGGCAACAGAGGGGGCATACCTGGAAAACAGAGGGGGCATCTACCTGGCAACAGAGGGGCATACCTGGCAAAAATGGGGGCATTACCTGGAAAAAGAGGGGGATCTACCCGACAACAGAGGGGGCTTACCTGGGAAAAAAATGGGGCACTACCTGGGAAAAAAATGGGGGGATACCTGGCAAACCCAAAGGGGGGGGCCTACCGGGGTTACAAAAAGGGGGGGACCTACTGGTACGAGGGGGATCTACCTGGCTGTAAGGGGGGTCTACCTGGCTGTAAGGGGGCATTACCCGGCTGTAGGGGATTACCTGGCTGTAAAGGGGGGATCTACTGGCTGAAAAGGGGCTCCGGGGGCGCCCAAGTGTTCTACTTTTTAATTTTTAAAAGTTTTTGGAACTATGAGTGTAGCTGAGGGGGGGGGGCCAGCCCTGAGGCAGTGACGTCAGGGGGAGGGTTTACAGGGCCGCCCTACAGGGGGTACAAACGTACTCCCCTATGGGGCCCGGGGGAAAAAAGGGGCCCGCTGAAGCGGGCCCCCCTTATTCTATTTGCAGCGGGGCCGGCGGCGCCCCGCCCGGTCCGCTGGCCCCAGTGTGGGCCCCAAGCCCCGGGGGGGCCCCCGGAGGCCCAGTGCGTCGCTCCCGGGGGGCCCTCCCGTCCGGGCCCCCGAGCCGGGACCCGTCCCCAGCGCTTTAGAGCCGGCCCGGTAGCCGAGGAAATAATGTCTCCGAATTCCGGGGCTGCGCAGTCAGCAGAGCACGTTGCATAGTGGGGGCTCCGTGCTTCCCTGGGCAGGGGTCGGTATTAGGCCTTAGCCTGCCGGAGCCGGCCCCTTTTGCTGACGTAGGCGGCCGGGGGTGGTCACTTTTACCCTGCCGCCTGCAGGGCGGGCAGTACGGGGGGCGGGGAGCTCGGAGCGGCCGGGGGGGGCCGGAGGGCCCAGGAGCGGGGCTCAGGTAAGTGCTTTTTTTTGTTTTTTTCTCCTGAAAGCAGGACCTGACTCTGGCTATCCTAAAAGGGGGCCCTGACTCTGCCTAGCCCTAAAAGGGGGCCCTGACTCTGTGCCCTAAAAGGGGGCCCCGACTTGCCTGCCCTAAAAGGGGGGCCTGACTTGCCTAGCCCTAAAGGGGGGCCCGACTTGCCTAGCCCTAAAAGGGGCCCCGCTCTGCCTAGCCCTAAAAGGGGGCCCGCTTTCTCCCGAGGGTAGTTACCTTGGCTAGTACCCCCCAGCCTACCCGGGGTTTGGCTGCAATTTATCCAGTGGGGGCTACCTACCTAAAAAGGCTGTTAATTCCCGGGGCCTTGCCATTTTCCCACCTAGGGTTTGTCTACCAAAGGAATATAATTGTCAGGACACATCACAGACCAGACAAGTGGGCCCGATTGATCCCCCCCTTTCCCCGCCCTTTTGGGGAACCCGACTCCTTAATCGGTCGGCCCCAACCCGAAAACTGATCGCTGCATGTATGGGTGACAAGAGGGAAAAACAGAAAAAGAACAAAAGCGTGGTAGGGGGGGTCCAAAGTGGCAAAAGTTTAAGGGTAAGCGGTACGAGAGTGAGACAGAAGATAAAACCGGGGTCCAAAACCAAAGGTCCCAAAAAACGGCGGGCGCAACAGTCAAATCCCTTTGGAGAGAGAATGGTCAGAAACACAGCGGGTCAGGTAACGAAAGGAAGCTAAAGTCAAAAGGGTAGCTACAGG
>JAODAL010067944.1:0-17055 GCA_025379985.1 Phyllomedusa bahiana
TCCGGGCTCACCCGTGCGGTGGGCGAGCCCGGCGCCTGGGGCCCGCGCCGCTACCCCCAGATGTCGCCGGAGTCACAGCAGCTCTGGGGGCGCCCCCCCCTGCCTGCGGTGGGCCCGGCCCAAACCCCCAGCGCCTATCCAAAGGTGCTCCCCCTTGCATTCCCTGGCTCCCCGCGGACTCCCTGCCCCCTGCCCCGGCGATCGGGGGGCGACCGGACCCCCGGCCCCCCCCACCAAATCGGTACCGCGCTTGCGCCGGAGGCTCCCTGGGTTGCAGCCAGGCCCCTCAGGACCTCCATTTGATCCGCCCAACCCCGCTACGAGCCGACGGTGCGGGGGCCTGCACGTCGGAAAGGGCGAAAAAGGGCAGGGGCCGGGAAAGGGGGGAGGCATTAAATACACCTTGTCCTTCCGCTAGCCCCCGTTTCCCCGGCCGCACGTAGCAGGGGGTTAGCCCGCCCCACCCGGGGGGTCATGGCGCGCCTCCCCTAGGGGGCGTGGCCCGGCCGGCGCGCTGCTTACGGGGGACTGTGTGCACAAAAATTACAGTGGCTGTGTGTCACTAGCAACAGAGGACTGTATGTACTAGTATCAGTGGACGTAGTGTCACAAGTATACAGAGGACTGTAGGTCACATGTATACAGAGAACTGTAGTGCACATAGCTACAGGGGACTGTAGTGTCCTAGCATACAGGGGGACTGTAGTGTCACATAGTATACAGTGGCTTTTAGTGTCACATAATTACATGGCTGTAGGTCCCATAGTCGGGGGACTGTGTGTCACAAGTATCAGTGGCTGTGTGTCACAAGCAACGAGGACTGTAGTGCCCAATGTATACGAGGATGTGATCACATGTACAGGAAAAATGTATTGTCACATGTATACGGGGACTGTACTGTCAATAGTATACAGAGGACTGTTGTCACATGCATACAGGGGGGACTGAGTGTCACAAGCATACAGAGGACTGTGGGGTTTCACATAGTATACAGTGGACTGTATATCCTAGAAAAAGGGGACTGTAGATCACATAGCACGTGGACTGTAGTGTCACATGCATACAGTGGACTGTAGTGTCACTTTGTATACGGGGGGACGAGTGTCAAAAACATACGGGGGGATGTAGTGTAACATAGCAACATGGACGGTAGTGTCACATATATCAGGGGACTGTAGTGTCACTAGCATACGGGGACTGTAGTGTCACATAGCTCAGGGGTCTGTAGTGTCACTAGTATACAGGGGACGTAGTGTCCAAAATATATAGAGGACTGTAGTGTCACATAGCATACAGGGGGCTGTAGTTCCATGTAACAGGGGACTGTAGTGTCACTTACAAAAGGGGGGACTGTAGTGTACTAGCAAAAGGGGGACTGTAGTGTCAATAGCATACGAGGACTGTAGTGTCACATAGCTACAGGGACGATTCACAAGCATACAGAGGACTGTAGTTACTAGCATACAGTGGATGTAGTGTCAATGCATCGGGGGACTGTAGTGTCACTAGCATACGGGGGACTGTAGTTCAATAGCTACAGAGGCTGTAGTGTCACATAGCATCAGGGACTGTAGTGTCCATTGCTCAGTGGGCTTAGTGTCACATAGCATCAGTGGACTGTATGCCACTAGCTACGGGGGGACTTAGTGTCACTTAGCATCGTGGACTGTGGTCACTAGCATAAGGGGACTGTAGTGTCCCTTAGCATACAAGGACGTGTGTCACATAGAACGTGGGATGTTAGTGTCACATAGATACAGTGGTGTAGTGTCACTTAGATACGGGGGATTTAGTTCACATAGTATACAGAGGACTGTAGGAATAGATAAGAGGACGTATGTCACAGAGTTACAGGGACTGTTGGTCCAAAATTACAGGGGGCTGTAGTGTCACATGATAAAGGGACAGTGTCACAAAGTAACAGGGGACTGTAGTGTCACAAGTATAAGAGGACTGTAGTGTCACATAGCATACAGAGGACTGTAGGTCACTAGCATACAGAGGACTGTAGTGTCACATAGTAAAAGAGGACTGTAGTGCAAGTTGGCAACTTTTGAAAATAAAAAAAAGCGGAGTTTTTTAGTGGGCGGCCCGTACCGCCCGCTGCAAAAATTTGAATGGACGGGCCCTCTTTCGGTGTGCCCGCCCCCTTTAAAACCACACCACTCCCCCTAATGCAAAAGGGTTTGGAAAAAGCCGGTAGAGCCCTTATACCAGGAGTAGCCCCCATAACCAGGTAGTGCCCTTTCGGCCCGGGAGATTCCCTTGTAGCCAAGTAGATGCCCCCTCTGACCCGGTAGAGCCCAAAATTTTTAGCCAGGTGATGCCCCCTTTTTTAGCCAGGAGATGCCCCCCTTTTTAGCCCGGTGATGCCCCCCTTTGTTAGCCGGGAGAGCCCCCCCTTTGTTAGCCAGGTAGTTGCCCCATTGTTACCCGGTAGGGGCCCGCATTGTTGCCAGGTAGGTGCCGCATTGTTTTCCAGGAGTGCCCCCATTGTTTGCCTGGAAATCCCCCATTGTTTGCCAGGGTTCCCCCCTTGTTTGCAGTTAGTTCCCCCTGTTTCCAGGGATGCCCCCCATTTTTGCCAGGTAGTGCCCCCCTTGTTGCCAGGTAGGCCCCCCCTGTTAGTCAGGTAGAGCCCCCTAAAGCTTATAAAAAAAAATAATAAAATCCACTTACCTACCAGGCTCCTGCAGCGGGGCCCGGGCCCCCGCCCGATTCCTCAGGGGCGCAGGGGAAGGGAAGCACCGCGCGCACTCCCTGAAGCCGCGCGTATTTCCCCCTTTGCGCCGCTACCTTTTTGGCCGCCCCAAAAGCCCCGGACATACAGGGGGAGGAGGGAGGAGAGGAACGATCCCTCCTCCCTCCCCCGCACACGAAAACCCGGGGGGGTTTTGAGGGGCCGTTTGCTGCCGCTTCCCCCGCTTTTGGGACGGTCCGGCCGAAAGAGTAGGCACCCGCTACTTTTGCGCCGTGGAAATTTTAAAGGACCCCCCCCCGCCTGCAGGAACGTCAACCCCCCGGGGAGGGCGGCGGGGGACCCCAAAAAATTCGGGACCCCCCCGCCAAAAACGGGAGATTTGGGCATGAAAGCTGTAGTTTTCACATGGGCATACAGAGGACTGTAGTGTCCATATAAACAGAGGACTTTTGAAACCACATAGCATACGGGAAAACTGTAGTGCCCACATAGCAACAGGGGCTGTAGTGCACATAGGAAACAGAGGACTTATTTTCAAAAGAATACAGAGGACTGTAGTGTCACATAGCTGCCCCCGGGGCCCCACCTAAATTTTTGGCCCCCGGCCCTCCCCAATCTTCCTTCCCTTTTCCCCCTTAATCCCCACCCCCGCGTAGCCCCCCAGTAAACAGGGGAAAAAAACCTTTTTTGGTTTTAAATTTTGGCCAAGCAGCCTTTTTTTTAAAACAAAACTTTCACATAAAAATAAAAAAAACCTTATAAAAAACATTTTAAATCTGAAAAAAAGGGTTATATAAAAAATATTTTATTAAATAAATATACCTCCACGTATAAAAAAATAAAACCTTTGGGCCCGTGCCTCCCCATATAAAAAAATATAATATTTTTTTTCTATATACAACCACAAAAAAACCCGGGAAAAAACACTTAAAAAACCAAACCCAAATTACCAAACATGGAGCCGGGGCCCTTTGGACCCCCAAAAACCACCCGGCGCCCCCAAAATCCCCGAAGGGAAAAAACCCCCCATTTGCCCCCACCCGTACTCCACTGGCTCGGAGGCCCAAAAGCCAAACCCCCCTATGACTCCTCTTTTTTCTCCCCGGGGATAACACCCCAAAGACCCCCCTTCGCCGGGCCCCCCCAAAGTTACCCAAACCGGGGGGGAAATTCCTCCCCCAAGGGGCCCCCCTCACCAATTTTCCCCCACCACACCAAAACCCCGCCCGCCAGGGGCCCACCGTGACATAAATAATCCCCGCAACCAACTTTGCCGAGAAAAACCCCCACAAACCACCCCTTCCTACGCCCTAACCCCTTTTTAAAGGGGGGCGGGTGGGCCTGCCTCACATTGCTGCGCCGACGGGTTTTTTCCCCCGGGGGCAGGGGAGGCGGCCTTAAATCCCCGCCCCCCCCTGCCCCCGGGGCCCTCCTCCCCCGGCAACCGTCCCCATGACGCCCCGGGCCCGTCACCGCACCCGCCCGGCCCGGCGCCCAGCTTTCCCGGGTTTCCATGCCGCGCCTCCCCTCATGGGGGCGTGGCCCCGGCCCCGGGGGGCCTGCCTTGACCCCGGGGCAACGCGATCGCGCCCCCGGGGCCCCTCACCAATCTTAAATTTTCCAAATTTTTCCCCCTGACCCCCACCTCCCTGCTTTTACCCCCCCTAATGTGAAGACACACCGTTTTGGTTTAAAATTTTGGCCACAGCAAGGCCGTTTTATTAACAAACATACCCCATAAAAAAAACAAAACCAGTATAAAAATCATATAAATTTTAAAACCGGAAAATTTTAAATATAAAATTTAAAAAATTTAAAAACCCCCAACAAAAAATTTAAATTCCACCTCTGCCGTGCCCCCCCTAAATTATATACTTTTTAAACAACCACATAAAAAACCCCGAATAACCCCTTTATAACCAACCATACCAAACATGGGGGCCGAGGCCCCTTGGAAAAAGCCCCAAAACCGACCCAGGGGACCAAATCCCCGAAGGGAAAAAACCCAAACCTTTTTTCCCCCCAGCCGAACCCATTTGGCTCGGAGGCCCAAAACCAAACCCCAAAGGCTCCTTTTTTTTTGCCCCCCCGGGGGGAAAAACCCCCCGAAAGAGCCCCCTTTCCCCGGGCCTTCCCAAGTTACCCAAACTCTGAGGGAATCCCAAACCCCAAAGGGGACCCCCTCACCAATTTCTCCCCCCCATCCAAAAAACCTCGCCCGCCCCCCGCGAGAAAGCCATGACCCCCATGAAACCAAACCCCCCACCAAACCGAGAACCCTCTCAAAAACCCTCCTAAAGGCCCGAGGGCCCATAAGCCCAAAACCCAAACCCGCCTTTCAGATAAACCCCACCCACTCTCCAAAAATTCCCTAC
This sequence comes from Phyllomedusa bahiana, assembly GCA_025379985.1. NCBI lineage: Eukaryota > Metazoa > Chordata > Amphibia > Anura > Hylidae > Phyllomedusa > Phyllomedusa bahiana. The sequence goes on from JAODAL010067944.1 coordinate 5,077, forward strand.
CCCTCTTCCAATTCGAGGTGGCGCACAAACCCCCCCCATTAGTGCCCAAATCCTCCCACTAAACCTTTTTGGCCTTTACCCGAGCCTTTTTCAGGCTACCCAAACCAAACCTTTCCCCCCCAAAAACGATGCCGGAACCCCAAGTCCGACCCCCAAAAAGACCAGCCCGGGAAAGACACCACAACCTTTAACAGGCATTTTTAAATGTTCTTTCCCCAGCTCCCGGGGAAGTAAGGGACCCAAAATCATTCCCCCCGGCATGCAACACCAAAAACATCCGGGGGTCTATCCAAGCCGAAAACCGAAAAAATTTTCCGGAACCCCCCCCAGCCCCCTTTCTTTCCACCCCGCCCTTATCCACCGAATCACTGCCACATCCGCGAAAAGCCGACTGGCCGCCCCCCCCCCCCGGAAACGTCCGCTCCCTCCGCCCCCAGGGGAAAAAGGGAAAAGTCCGGGATCCAGCCCAAAGGAAAGGGCGACCGAGCAACAAAAAAAACCCGAAAACGAAAACTTGACGAAAAAATCTCGGGCCGAAAACCGGCCCAAAAAACCCGCCACCCCTATAAACCTTTCCCCCCGAAAAACCCAAAACTGGGGGCGCACTTAATCCAAAAAACCGGCCAAACTCCCATCGCCCAACCCCCACCAACTCAGGGCGAAGACCCCCCCCCCCGCCCTGTTCCGCTCCTATCCAAAAGAGTGGGGGGGAACCCCCTCCCCCGGGGCCCAGACCCAACCCCCCCAAAACCGGGCGCCTGAAAACCGCCGCAATTTGATATCGGGACAGAAAGGAAACCCCATCCGGTGCACCAATGGGGGCCCCAACAAAAAACCGCCGCAAAAAAACCCCAAATCCCCGCAAACGAGCCAGGGGGCAAAAGAAGCTCCGTGAACCCCCCTAAACCGCACTTTGGCCCCTCCCCCCCTGATCCGTTTTTGGAACGGGGACCCAAAAAAACCCCACCGAAACCCTCATGCTCCCACACGCCGCGGCCTGCAGGCCCCCCCCTCTCCCCGACTGGGGGGAAACCCAAACCCCCCCCCACCCTAAAACCCCCAAAAAAAAGGCAAGCAAAGGCCAGGCAAATAAAGCCACCTCGTACTCCGAGGGCCCCACCGACTGCACCACCCCCCCTAAAGTTCCAAAAACGCAACCCCCCCAAACGGGGGGGGCGAAAAAATCCCTTCCCCCCTCCCCGCCCTAATGCGAAAGGGCCCGGGAAAAAAACAAAACCTTTGTCAGATCCCTCCCCCTTTCCCCCCATTTAAAAAACCAAAAATTTTAAACCCCCACCAAAAATCTGCGTACCTTACCCAAACCCGGACCCCCCAAAAGCCCCTCCTTTTTAACCCTTTCCCAACCCAAAACCCAGTCCCCCACCCCCCATCCTCCCCCGCCGACACCGGACCAAAACCCGCAAGCCATTTGCCCAACAATCCCAGGCCCTACCATGGCCCAAAACCAAATCCCACCTGAGGGGAAACCCCGGGAAAAAAATGGTCTGCGACTCGGATGCCGCGCTCCAAAGGTGACGGGGGCTTTCTCCCCCCCCTCCGCCGCCGAGGGCGCCAGCTTTTCCTGAAAAAAAAAAAAAAACCGCCCCACTCCAAGGGAGAAAGAGAATCACCCCACCACATTCACACCCCCCAAAATGCTCCCCCACCACCCCCCAAATTTTAATTCTAAACCCCGCAGAACCAAAAACCCGGAGAAAACCAAAAACCCCCCGGAGGCAAAGATCCCAGAAAAATTTGTTGATGGCCGCCCCCACCCCCAAGTTTCACAATGGAACCGCACCTTCTAAATTTTTTTTTTTTTTTAACCCAAACCCCCCCCACACTAAAATGCCCCCCACTAGGGGAAGTTTCGAGGAAAAACCCCAAAAATTGCGTCCCAAAAGGGGAAAAACCGTCCCCCTCCCCCGGGCCAGGGGGGCCGCCCCCCAAATTCCCGCAAAGGGCCCCAAAAGCCCTGCTCCCCCGCCGAAATCAGTAAAAAATGTCCACCCCCGTTTGGAGACCCCCCTTCCCCCAAAAGGGGAACCGTTTTTTTAAATTTTTCCCCCAAAAAAACCCCCACACGCCAGGTCCCCCCTGTGTTCCCTTTTCAACCGCACAAAGTGGTGTGGTTTCCCTCAACCCCCGACTTACCCCCCAACCCGCCTCCCAAAAAAAACCCTTTCCCATGGGCAAAAATCCGGGCAAGAAAAAATTTCAGTTTCCAAGCAAGGACGCCCCCTCCGCAACGTTTTTTTTCCTTAACGGGGCCCACCCCTGCATTCCTTTTTTTAAACGCCCCCATTTTATCCTTTTAAACCCTTTCACTCCAAACCACCGAATAATACAAAACCCAAGAAACCAAACATGAAAAACGGGGCCCTTCCGCTTCCCTTCCCCCAGGGGAAACCCCCAAAAACCGCTCTGCCACCCAATACAAGCCGTAAAAGCGACCCGCTAAATGGGGAACCAGGGGGCCCCACACACAAAAAATAAACCAAATAATGAAAATGGGGGCCCAAACCCCGAACATCCCAAAACCCCCTTTTCCCAAAAAGAATAAACGCCTCAAAAAAGGCGAAAAGACAATAAAAAAAAACCCATTGGGGGGGCCCTATCCACATAAAACTGTCCCTCCCAATAACACCCCAAAAAACGAAACCACCGGCCATTGGCCACCGGGAAAAAACCCGGGAAAAGGGGCCGATTCAATTTTCGGCCTTCCCATCAAAAACCCGCCCCCAAAACGTGCACCAAGGCCACCCCCCGTCAAATGATGTATACACCATGAACACAACTTCCCCGGGGCTATGCCTTTATTGACCCACTCCCCTTGGGGAAAGACAAGTGGTGGATTAACCGAAATTTATTTGGTTCCTTCTTTTGGAACCACCCCCAGCGGTGAAACCACCAAAACCGGAAAAAAGGGGGCCCCCCAAAAGGACCAACCCTCCGACCCAGTGGGCCCGTTCTTTCCCCCAAATTTTTCCACTATGGCCGGGGGCTCCCTTTTCCGGCCCTAGGTTTTTAAACCCAAAAAGGGGACCTGATGCAAACCGGGGGAGGGATCTTTTAAAAACCCCCGCAAAAAACCCCCCGCAACCCAAATTTTGGGCCCTCCCCGATCACAAAACCCGGGCCAAAGGAAAGGCTCCATCTCTCGGAGTTTTCCAAACCCCGTCGCCCCCCTTGGGTACCACCCCCCCGCCCCTCCCCCCCCCTTTTTAAAAACCGGGTAACAGGGGCGAGGTCGCCCCCCCAAAAAAACAAAATGTGTTTGAACTTTCATCCGCCCCTAATTTTCAAATGGCCGCTAATTTAACTGCCACAAGCCCTTTTTTTTCCCCCAGCTTTTGGGGCCCCCCCCCCCTGTTCCCCCCCCCCATTAAACCCCCCTTGGGGGCCCCCCACCCCGGCCCCCCCCTAAAGGGCAAGCGAACTTCGGGCGGTTTCCATGACTTTTAACCAAACCCTATATCCTTATGGTCCCCCCGAATGGGCGGGGGGGACCGCCTTTAAAGGTTTGGGGAAAAAATGCTCATCATGCGCAAACCCCGCCAAACCCCCCCTAAAAACCCCATGCGCCCCCCGGGTCGCACCCCTGTAAAAAAAACCCGCGCCCAACAATTTTTCCGGCGCTTTTTTCCCCAATCACACTTGCCAATATGGCAAATGCTTGCAAACCCCAAATTTGTAAAAAGTCTGAGGGGTCAGACGGGCCCCCGCCGCTTTTTTCCCCTTTCCCCTTCTTACTCTCCTCCTTCTTCCCCCCGTCTAGGTTAAAATTTTTCCCGCGGCAGAAGGGAAAAGATTTCAACGTATTTTTTTCATTTTCCATATCTTTTTCCCGCACCTCCTCTTCAAATGAGCCCCGAGGGGCCCTTCAAAACAACTTGTCCCCCCCCCTTTTGGCCCTTTTTTTATCTAACCGCAAAAGGGGTTTTCCCGGGGCTCCTTCTCGGGGCTGCACTGACACCCTGACCCCCCCCCTTAACCCCGCCCCTTGCTCCGGGGCCGGGCCCCTGCCGGAACTCCCCCCCAAAGGCCTCCCTTCCCTTGTTTTTTGGGAAACCCCCCGCACAAAACAGGGGCGGGACCCCACCGCCTTGCCCCCACCTCCAGAAAAGCCAATAAGCCCGGGGCCGCATTTCCAAAAAGCCGCCCTCCCCGGGGTTTCCCCCCTGCCTCGCCATTCGCCCCGGGGAATTTTCCTTGAACCCCAGTGAACCCGCGCCCCCCACAAAATACCACCCGGGGGCCGAAAATTGGGGGAAACAAACACGACAAAGCATGTACTCACCAGGCTGCGTGGGGGCTGTGGACCCACCAGCCGGGGTTTCCCCCCGGGGTTTGCCCAAAAACGCTCGACAATCTTTGAACCACCGCTGTTGTCCCCGGGAGCCCGGGTCAAGGCCCTTCAAACCCCAACAGGGGGAGGCCGACCTGGGGCAGGCCCCGGGTCTTAGGCGACGAATCCCCGCCTCCCCCCCATGTCCTGGATGCTCCTCGGACCCCCCGCCGGGGCCGACAGCCTGCCGCCCGCTTGGGGCCCTTTCCGGGCCCCCCGACTCCCAAGCGACTTCACCGCGACTTCCCCAAACCCCCTCCGAAAGCCCGGGGGGGCCCCCCCCGACCCGGGGAAACGCCAGCATGGACCGGATCGCCGAGAAGGGGCGGGAAACTGGACCTTTCAACCGGAAGGTGAAAACCGGGCCCCCTGTCCCCCGCAGAGCCCCCCCTGGCCCACTCGGATGCCTTTCCCCGGGGCCCAGAAACCGCCCCGAAGCCACAGGGCGATCCCCCGGAAACCCCGGGGGGTCCCTGGAAGGGGTCTTCCCCCCGGGGACGACGGGCCCTCGGGTGTAATACCGGGGTCAGGCCTGCGGTTTTTTTTGCTGGCGGGCCGGCGGTTTTGCAACTGCGGCCCCCGTGCCCCTTTACCAACCCGGCCCGGTTTCCCGTCACACAGGCCCCTGCTGCCCCCCCTGGCTGCGGGTAGCCGCCCCAGCCCCCAAATGGCGGTTCCCCCTCCGCCGTTTTCTCTCCTGCTGCTTTGTTTCAAAAAAGGGTTAAAGCAGCGCGCAGCACTGGGCTCCTCACTGCCCCCCACTGGTTTCCGCCCGGGCTGCTTTTCCCGGCGAGAGGGGGGCCTTAAATACCGCCCCCCCCGGGGCCCGGGCTCCTCCCCCGGCCGGGCGGGGCACCAAATTCGCCCCGGGCCGGGGTCCAAAACCCCGACCCCTCCGGGGGGCCCCACTTTTTGGGTCATTCCCCTTTTCCCCCCATGGGGGGGGTGGCCCCCGGGCCCGGGGCGTGCCTTTAAAAGGGCCCCCGGGCCTTTGTCCCGACGCTCAGAGACCGGCCCCGGAAATTTGGGGGGTAATTTTCCCCGGGCTCCCGGGGCTGCGCGGTGTCAGCGGAGCACGCGCCACCAAACCCCTGCCTCCTAGAAACCCCCTTGGGAGGGGTGAAGGCGTTAGGCCCCAGCCCGCCGGGCCCGGCCCCTACCTTTCTGACGTGGCGGCCGGTGACGTCACTTCACCGCGCCGCCTAGCGGGGGGGCAGTACGGGGCCGGTGGGAGATCGGAGCGGCCAGGAGGGGGGCTCAGTAAGTGCTTTTTTTTTGTTTTTTTTCTTTATGAAGCAGGTCCTGACTCTGGCTAAAAGGGGGCCCTGGCTAAAAGGGGGCCCTGACTAAAAGGGGACTCTGGCTAAAAGGGGACTCTGGCTAAAAGGGGACCCTGGCTAAAAGGGGGCCCTGACTAAAAGGAGACTCTGGCTAAAAGGGGACTCTGACTAAAAGGGGACTCTGACTAAAAGGGGACTCTGGCTAAAAGGGGGCCCTGACTAAAAGGGGGCCCTGGCTAAAAGGGGGCCCTGACTAAAAGGGGGCCCTGACTAAAAGTGGGCCCTGACTCTGCCTAAGACTAAAGGGGCCCTGACTCTGCCTAAGACTAAAGGGGGCCCTGACTCTACTAGCCCTAAAGGGGCCCTGACTCTCCCCTAGCCCTAAAGGGGCCCAGACTCTTCCTAAGACTAAAGGGGGCCCTGACTCTGCCTAAACATAAAGGGGCCCTGAGTCTGCCTAAAAAATAAAGGGGGCCCTGACTCTATCTAAACATAAGAGGGTCCGGCTACCTACAAACTAAAGGGGGCCCTGACTGCCTACAAACCAAAGGGGGCCCTGACTACCAGCAAACTAGCTAAAAGGGGCCCTGACTGACTACAAATTAAAGGGGACTCTACCTGCACACTAGCTAAAGGAGGCCCCGACTTCCTGCACACTAGCTAAAGGGAGGCTCCTAACTACCTGTATACTACCTAAAGGGACCTGCTTATCTACCTGAGGGCTATTTACCTATGGCTAGGTACCCCCCAAACCCTACCTGGGCCGGTCTAGCAACTTACCAGTTTGGAGTTACCTACCTAAATAGGGCCTATCTAGTTACCTGGGGCCTTTCCCATTTGCCTACCTACCTAGGGTCTTGTCTACCTACCTGGTAATATAATTGAGAGGGAAGCAGCCCATAGTTGTAGCATTATCTCCAGTGGGGTTAGTCCTCTCCCCACCCTCCAACCCCTTAGGATACAAGGCCTCTAAGTTATGTCTTGTACCCGCTCTCCCACCCCTGGGAGGTGTGTACAGAGGTGGGAATAGATAGAGATGATGGAAAAGTGAGGATTCTAAGATATTTGTGTATAATTTCTGCAGGGATGAGCTGTGGCAGGGACAAGTCACCATGACGGTGTGGAACGGATGCAGAAGGGAAGGGATAAAGAACGACCCAAGAGAAGTGAACGACTCATCAGATAGGACGTCTCCGGTGAGTCTCAGATTTCAGGGCTTATTTTACTTTTTTACTGGATCAGTGCTGTATTCACTTAATGTGATGTGACCCAGCTGGTGTCAGATCACTATGTAGTCTCCATATAGTATTTTTCTTTGTTATATTGGGGCGGGTATAGTGGCAGCGCAAAACATGTCCCCCGATTGTGAGTGGGGGAACACCGACCCTGTGATAGGGTTACACTTGTAACGTTCTTGCTGGTGATTATTTTAGAAGGTGCGAGGTGCGTGACCAAGGAAACATGGAGGGTGATAAATTTTATGTGAGTGGAGGGGGATAAATTGTATGTGGGTGGAGGGGGATATTGTGTGTGGGTGGAGGGGGATATTGTATGTGGGTGGAGGGGGATATTGTATGTGGGTGGAGGGGGATATTGTATTTGGGTGGAGGGGATATTGTATGTGGGTGGAGGGGATATTGTATGTGGGTGGAGGGGGATATTGTATGTGGGTGGAGGAGGATATTGTGGGGGGTGGAGGGGGATAGTTTTTTATGGGGTGGAGGGGGGTATGGATGGGGCTACTTAGTCCTGTGTCTATGATATGCAAAATTGACAGCTATGTGAGACAGACAGATATGTGATTCACTTGGTATAGTACTACACGATACAGTTCTTTTTTGCATACTGTATTATGTGGCGCGTTTATATCCTACAGGCCGTTTTTTTTTTGTTGCTGGGGGCGGGGCGATCGGGTTGCTGGGGGCGGGGTTTAAAGGGGGGGGGGGGGCCCAGGTGCTTCAGCTGTATGGGACCCTGAAATTTCTGTTGGCGGCCCTGGGTGGGGCCCAGGAATCAACTCCACTGGTGGCCCCAGGAATCAACTCCACTGGTGGGTCCCAAGAACCAACTCCACTGGTGAGCCCCAGGAATCAACTCCACTGGTGGCCCCAAGAATCAACTCCACTGGTGGGCCCCAGGAATCAACTCCACTGGTGGCCCAGGAATCAACTCCACTGGTGGCCCCAAGAATCAACTCCACTGGTGGCCCAGGAATCAACTCCACTGGTGGCCCCAAGAATCAACTCCACTGCTGGCCCCAAGATCCAACTCCACTAGTGGCCCCAAGAATCAACTCCACTGGCGGGCCCCAAGAATCATCTCCACTGGTGGGCCCCAAGAATCAACTCCACTGGTGGCCCCAAGAATGAACTCCACTGGTGGCCCCAAGAATCAACTCCATTGGTGGCATCAAGAATCAACTCCACTGGTGGCCCCAAGATCCAACTCCACTAGTGGCCCCAAGAATCATCTCCACTGGATGGCCCCAAGAATCAACTCCACTGGTGGGCCCCAAGAATAAACTTCACTGGTGAGACTCAGTAATCAACTCCACTGGTGGCCCCAAGATCCAACTCCACTGGTGGCCCCAAGAATCAACTCTACTGATGAACACTAAGGGAGACATGTATGATTGAGTTTTTCACCCTTTTTCTGGCGTAAAATGCGCCTAACAGAGCAGACTACGATGTCTAAGGCACCTAACATGAGGGGGCATTCTGGGGGGGTTCTGGGGGCGTCACACCACACTCCTAATACTCTCCACATATATGAAAGTGGTTTGGCAAAACTAGGCGCATTACTGCTCGGACAGACAAGACCTATCCTGAGCCTGAGGAGTCGAAAATAGCGATAGATTTGCTGTAAGGGGCAAAAATGTCCAATATTTCTCAACTTCCACCGGTACAATGATAAAAAGTAATTTATTATAATTATCAAGCTATCTAAGATTAAATTATTTAAATTTAATTAAAACTGTTATAATATAAAAATATATAATTTCCCAAAAATATAAAAATATCTCCTAAAAAATGTATTTAAAAGTAATAGAATCTAAAACTAATTTTACATGAAATAACCACTGATGATGTACATATTATTACAAATTTGAATTTTTACTCATTAAATTAGAAATTTACTTTTTTCTCACCCTTTATTCTACAAACGGCAAAAGAGCCATCACAGCACAGGTAATGCTGGACCTGTGGTCCCTCCAAGCAGGAACAGTCCCATATTATCATCACTGACATGCTATTCTGATGACTTTTCTCTTATTTCCAGCCTATCTATACCTATAATAAATGTTTGTGGGAGGCCTTATTTAATGTGCCCAAAGTTCCATAAATGCTCCAAACCCACTGGCTATGGGCTATGAACTATAGACGCCCTTATAATCGCTACACAAAAACCACTTTCCTTACATTTCCAGGCGCTATTATACACAGAAAATGAGACTCGACAAATCACTGATACGCGCCTAACCTTCAAACATGTCTGTCCAAACAAGCAACTTCAGTGGTGTGGATTCCCAATGAATCAACTCCAATGTTCAATTTGTGATCATCGGAAAGAGATCCCGCAACTTTTATTCTGTAGAGTCTTGTGGCAAAACAATCCCAAATTGTTAAAACATATATGTTTACAGATATATTTGCAAAAAACACACATTTTTTTAGATATTTTCCCCATGACTATCAATGAAGAAAAACAACAACTTTCCTACAAAGGGATCCTGTCGTCAGAAAAGAGTACTTAATAAAGCCTGCAAAAAAATCTCTTACATCAGAATATTTTGTCAATTAAATATGTTTTTTCAATGCTCAAGTACTCCAATGCAAATAAAAATACCATATCAAATATCCTTATCAGCTGTGAGAGAGAACTATTGTTTAGCGGGAAAGACTAATCACACTTAATACATGCTTCTATTAATTCTCAATATAATCTTACCTATTACACATAGAAAGGTAATGTGACATAATGAATGCACTATTGTTCTCATTCACAGGGATAGATAACATTATACCTAGAACAAGAGACAATGCAATGAAAGGAAAATAGGGTAATCATTTTTCCTGCCTGAGAACGGTGGGTAGGTGGTGTGGGGGAGCATTACACTAATCATGTTAATTGTTGATAATATTTAATTTTACCACCATCAGCGCTCATATAGAAGGAAAAAGTCAAAGCAGGTAAAGATTTACATAGAGGAACTTTCACAAATAATTAAAGAAAAACAACAACCATTTCCAATAAACAAATCCATAAAATGAACAACACATGCTAATGATTCCAATAAAATGTGAAAAGAAAAAATTTAATTAAAAGGGTCATTGGGTAAAATCCACAATACAAACAGCAACAACAAGCAACAATAATACAATATGTTGCAAAATAAAACTTCTGTGAGATCTGACTGCAAAATTTCCGTATATCCTAATTACGGCTATGATCATGTCAATCTATTAACCATATCACTTTCCGTTATCCATCCGCAGAACCTCTGTCTAAAACTCTTACCTTTCTTTCCTGTATTTTTTTTTTTCTGTACCGGTGGGTTAAGAGCCCCCAATTTCTTGTCTGGATAAAACTTCAGTCAGAACTTGATACTATATTTTCTAATTTTATTGCGTTATAGATTATATAATAAATCGCACAAAAAAGAAAATCAGACTAAAAAAGTACCTTAAATTTGATTGAATGAGAATCAGATCCGAAATCCACAACATGCTTGCTATGATGAAAATAATCGATATATGGAATATACCCAGCAGATTCCACACTGAAATCTGTGTATCTACTACTGTTTGAATTTCTCTGATGTGGATTTTGCAATCTGCGTTGCGTAATCTTCCTTGCAATTGAAGTGACATCAAATATTTCACAAGGACAAAGAACACATATAAACCACATTAAATATATTAGGCTCATTGGAAACAGCAAAATCCACTGCACAAGGTATAAAATCCACAGCAGAACTTTGCACAGATTTCTACCGTGGATATGAATTAGATTTTTCCATATATAAAAATCTATTATGTGAACATACCCTTATACTACACAACAAAGGAGAGTTTTCGATGAAAATAAAATGGTCCTATTCACTGACAAGCAGAAATTCTAAAACTGGTGAGGAATATAAACTTCACGAAAAGAACATCATTTAAAGTAGTTGTCTCACTACAAGGATTGCTGCTTTTAAGTTTAAAATCTTGCAAAAACAAGTCACTTTGCAATATATGTCCATTAACAGTGTCCTACCTATTCCTAGATATCCCCTCTTGTACGGCTTGCATCAGTTCCTCAGGTCACTATAGCTACAGACCTGTTTCATCTACCCTGATAGGCAGCAATGCTGGTTGCTATAGCTACAGACCTGTTCAATCTCTCCTGAAAGGCTGCCATCACTGGTTGCTTTTAGCTACAGACCTGTTTGATCCCTCATGATAGACTGCCAGCGCTGGTTGCTATAGCTACAGACCTGTTCAGTCTCTCCTGATAGGCTGCTAACACTGGTTGCTATAGCTACAGACCAGGTCAATCTCTCATGATAGGCTGCCAGCACTGGCTGCTATAGCTACAGACCTGTTCGATATTTTCTGATAGGCTGTCAGCACTGGTTGCTATAGCTGCAGACCTGTTCGATCTCTCCTGATAGGCCGCCAGCATTGGTTACTATAGCTACAGACCTGTTCAATCTCTCCTGATAGGCCACCAGCATTGGTTGCTATAGCTACAGACCTGTTCAATCTCTCCTGATAGGCCACAAGCATTGGTTGCTATAGCTACAGACCTGGCTTCTAGTGCAACCTAGTAGTAATCAGTAAACACGCCCCTGAATTCAAAATGAAACCAAGAAAACAGGACTGAGGTGAGATGTAGTGAGACAACCCCTTTAAGATAGTAAAAAAGAAAATCTAAAGAACATCCGCAGTTGTAGATGTGTCGAGCATTGAGAAATTGTTTATGGAGTTTTTGAGCTATATTTTCTTCCATTTTCCGGAAATGTACATTTTGTTCTTGTCCTGCTTTTTGAAGGGCCAGGCTCCTCCTAATATTAGTGCCATGTGTTCAGATGTCTCTCCCCCTTGCTGCATGTATCCTGGTACAGAGAGAAGCTGTAGCTGCATCCTCCCTCCCCATTGCAGCATGTAACTTCACAGAAAAAGAAGCTGCAGATGTATCACCTCTCTTCCTTGCAGCATGCAACTTTATAGAGAGAAGCTGCACCCACCTCCCTGTCGCAGCATGTTCTCTTATAGAGAAGCTGTAGCTGCATCCCCCCTTCCACTTGCAGCATGTACTCTCATAGAAAAGCTGCATCTCCCCTCTCCCATCCCATTTCCCTTACCC
>JAODAL010067945.1:0-17055 GCA_025379985.1 Phyllomedusa bahiana
TTCCCGGGGCCCCTGCCCGACCTCCCCCTCCTGACTACGAACCTTGCTGCCGCCCTGACCTTCTGCCTGTCCCCGACACCCTCCGATTACTTTCTGTCCCCACCGCCCCCCGGGCCCCATCGCAAGCAATCACGCGGGGGTAACCCCCTGGACCTCACGCCGCAGAAGTCCATCCCGCTTTGGGGCGGGCTCTGGTGAAAACCGGGGGCTATTTAAATTTCCGTTCCCTGCTGGCTTAGCTATCATCGCTTGCGTTGGCCCACGGACCCACCCTCCGTTACAACACCTTTTGAACATCCCCTTAGAGTTTTTGACCATGTGGTCCCCACCTGCCACCAACCCAATTTGTGTAGAGAGGCTGTTACTGCCTGGAAATAATGAGATAAATTTTGAGGTAATCTTAAGAAGATCTGATGGGGGCAATACTATTTCCCTCAGAACAAATTCATAACGACAAACAAATTTATTCAGAGCTTTTTTTATTGAAAATTTTACATCGACAAGCAAAGGGGTAAAAAATGTTTTGAATTTTTGATTTTCAGGCCCCCAATCTCTCCATCCACTTAAAAGTTTTGAACAGAGAATTTTATAGAAAAATATCTTGGCTATCTCATACTAACTAACCTGCAACTATTTAGCTTTGCTTATTTATCAGATCATTGTCATGTAAATCATTGTTACTGTTTTGCTCCTGGGGAACAATCAACCATAAGATCTTATCGCCTCCTTATGCAATGGGACAACTTTTTTTTCTTATATACTAACATTACAACCTGTTCTTACATTCCCTAATACTCAGGGTAATTAGGTTAAATTCCCAAGAAAAAGGGTCACTGGTTGGAACAAGGCGCCAGAAAAGATTTTCCCAAGAAAAAAAAACAGCACATCCTCTCATCATAGCGGTCCAGGGGCCCGGAAAAATTACGAATCGTCATGTAACTGCCAGACACTAAAAACATGAAATGAATCTGTCCATCCCCTTCAAGGGCCAAGTTGACTCATTAAAAGGGATAACAGTTTTTGGCACAACAAACACGGCATGAAGGTGGCTTTATCTTCTAAGATTTAGACCCAAAATATCAATCTTTCCCTATATGTGAGTGTCCCTAAAATGAGTTTTCTTCCAAAACTCAATATTTTGGGTATGAAAAGGATGACATGTTTCGCGGACAACGACCTGATCATACTCAAGGGTTTTGGAGAAGGAAGGTCAAAACAAAAGTAAAGTTGCTGTATTGCCTCCACAGACCCAGACCTAAACCCGAATCGAACATTTGGGGGGGGTAGAGTTAAAGAAAAACTGTTTTCGTACCCAAGCCAGTCTGACCAACTTTGGGAAAAGGGAAAAGGAAAACCTGGGATCAATTTCGGTCGGCATGCTTGAATCTGATCCGATCCCAAAGGGATTCAGGAATTGAAACCCAAGGGATTTCCAATAAAAAAAATTTTACATTTTGATTTTCAGAAGCAAAACATAACAATGCAATTACATGAAAAGAATCTGCAGAACTAAGCAGAGCTAAATTTTTGCAAGCAAATTCATTATAAGGAAGAAATGATTATCTATAAAAAGATTGATCTTAAAAGGGGTTTTTTGCCACAATCTCATTTCAAAACCTCCTGCATCCCCCTTGTGTGTCAAAGGGGCGTGTTGATTTTTTTTAAATTGAAAATTGTGTGACCCACAGGATGACAACCGGGCCTTTTTCCCTCTCTCTATAAAAGAAAGGTCTATTTATTTATAAATTATACATAAAAACATATAGTAGTATAGTAAACTAACTTAGCTCAATTTTTTTACACCAAGGGTCTTTGGGTTCAAACCCCTGAGGAACTTAACATGTGGATTTTTTTTCCCCCTTTTTATCAATCACATACCTCATTGAGGTTTTTTTTTTTTATTTGCACTTTTTTGCCCCTATTCTAACTAACCCAAAGACAGGAGTAAATGACACCCCCCGGGGCTGAACACCAGTAGCATCTGGAAGGGAGGTAGTCTGACATGTGCGACCAGGACTGAGAAGCTCCATCCTGGTCGATCCCCGGAATACCTGTAAACCAGGGAATCACTAAAGGAGCAGCTAAAAAAAAACCCGTGAAAAATTTTTTAATAAGATGAAGGTGCAAAGTTTATTATTTAATTTTTCAAATTTCCACATAAATTTTACTTCGGGTAAAACCCCTTTAAGTTCAAAACTTTGTTACCATTTTGCTTGCTTGTATTTTACCAAAATAGCTTTGATTATTGTATCATAGTGGTGATAAAAACCGATAAGTTATCACTTAAACATGTGCCATGTATGGGGGATTGAAGTTTAGGAAATCAAGAAATTTTGGGCTTCCCCCCACTCCACAGCCCGAGACTAAGGCCCTGCACATGAAATGTTAAGCGGGGCTATCGCTCTTTTAAAAAAGATCTTAACAACAAAAAGTCCAAATTTTGTACATTTTGGGGTGGATTTGTTGCTGCAGATTTTTTTTCAAATTAAAACTAGTTAAAAAACAAAAACTATAAATTTTTTTTAAATTTACAATTGCAGAAACACTGCTACTGCACAAAATTTAAAATAAAAAAAATTTTTTAAAAATAGATTTTCATTGCAGATTTGTCACAAAATATTTTAAATTCCCCCTTAAGTCAATAGGAAAATCGCCACAAACTGCAGCATACAGACACTCAAAATTAACGTGTTGCAAAATTAAAATCACACAGAAAGTTAATTTTTATGAGTTTTTTTTGCACTTACAGACAAGGCCTCAACAGGGGCATTGCTGGGGCCCCAAAACATCCGGGGGCCCGACCCTTTTTGGGTTAAATTTTGCTTAGTAGGGGGTGGTGCACACCATTTTTTTACGCCACATTTTGAACTCGGCATTATTTTTACAAGAAAAAACTTATGTTCCTTCACTAATTTTCTGCATATTTCCCCATAGATCCGTCCAAACCCCCCCTCAGTCCCCGTACAATGAAAACAGCACTGACAAATTTGCATTTTCAAAATTGCTCACCTTCTTAAACATGTAATACCTTATAAATAAATCACCAAAAAATACACCTATACAAGGGGAAAATATACCAGATAATCATTGTTACAAAAAAAAAAAAATCCTACAAAACCAAGACCCAAAACTATTTCCCAGTAAGGATAAAATAAGGGCTGCCAGTCCATGACAAAAGGGGGACCACCCAATGTGACTATCAGTTGTACACAGGCTCGAAACATATTTTAAAACGCCAAAACAGAATTTTATGTGGAAAGATACTATTTTGAAATTGGGGCCCTGCAGAAAAATAATTGATTGCACTACCCAAAAACACCCTTTGGATGAAGAGATTTTTTTCTCGAAAACCCCGTGGGCCCAGGGAATGGATATAAATTCTAAAAATCATGCAAAATGTTCCCCCCTTTTTATGAGGAATTGTCAAAAATTTTTTTAAATACATTTTTCAATAAAAAAAAATTTTAAAAAGTGATCTCCATGACTGGACTCCCCCCCTTCCCTTTGGTTTTGGGAAGCTGGAAATCGGTATCCCCCCACTGTTTGCTGAATTACCCCCCGGGAAAAATTTTGGGGCCCTATTCCCTCCGTGTCCCCCACCAGATTTTAACTCCCGGGAACGGGGTGAGCTGACATTGTAATTTTGTTTTTGTTGCCCATGTTTAAAAAACACTTCAGTTAAAATTTAGTGATTTTCCGGAACGTCTTTTCAAATCTTTCGTTCTTTTTCCCCTTCTCTTCGGCCATGAGGTCTTCTCCCACCCCAACAACTTTTCCCAATGTAGAATTTACAAAAAAAAACCCCTTTAAACTCCCCCCCTTTAACCCAGCACTTCTCTACCAATTCCAATCTATATAAAAATTTCTGCATCAACAGCCCCCCAAAAAAGGGTAAAAATTTTCCCCCCCTTGGGGCCCCAAACGGTTTCCCCCATTTATGCACCCAATTTTTTGTCTTGCTTTGTAAACCAATATAGGAAGTATTAAAATTTCCCCTTTAAGAAATTAGTAAGTCCCCCCCCAAAACTATTAGGAAATTTGGGGTGGGTTTGTAAAGCCCCCCTTTTAGGTAGGGACCCTTGGGTCTTTTTATTAATTAAAAAGGAATTTTTATATGGGAAACTTCCCAATAAGTGGGAAATACAGATCACAAATTTTTGAAAAAAATTTTTAAAGGGCCCCCCGGGTAGATAATATAGGCCCCCTGTGGGTAAATATTTGCCCCCTGTACCCAGGTAGTTCCCCAGTTACCATGTAGAAAGCCCCCTGTAGCCAGGTTTTTTTCCAAATATACCCCGGGTAATCATTATGCCCCCTGTAGCCAGGTAGAAACCCCCTGTAGCCAGATAAAATGACCTTTTTAGCCAGGTATTAAGCCAGGGGGTTAGCTGGGTTAGAAGCCCCTCTACCAGGTATTCCCCCCAAAAACCCCAGTAATATCCCCCGGGTACCAGGTGGTTCCCAGTGAAAGCCGGGTAATTCCCCCTTGTACCCAAGAATACCCCCTGTAGCCAGGAAAGTTCCCCCCTTTTACCGGGTTTTTGCCTAGTACCCGGTTTTGGCTGCCCCCTTTACAGATTTTTTGCTCCCTTTAGCAGGTTGTTGCCCTCTGTATCCAGGATATTTCCCCCTTTTTTTAGCCAGGTAGTTGTCCTCTTTACCAGATTATTCCCCCTCTGTGGGCCAGTTTTTTTGCCCCCTTTACCAGATATTTACCCCCCCTGAAGCCAGGTTTTTCCCCCATGTAGCCAGGTTTTTTGCCCCCCTTTTCCGTTTTTTGCCCCCTTAGCCAAAATTGTTCCCACTGTAGCCGGGTTTTATTGCCCCCGGTACCCAGATAGTTGCCCCCTGCACCGAAAAATTTTGCCCCCTTTTAGCCAGATTTTTAAACCCTCGTAACCTTTTTTTTTTGGGCGGGTTAATAGGCCCCCCTTACAATGAAAATGGTCCCCCCGGGGTCCAAATCCTTAGCGGTGAATAGTGTAAGCCTTGTGACGTCATCAAAAACCCGCTTACCCGGGAAACGCAGGCCCCAGGATCACCGGGAAGACCCAAACAAATCGTGGGGGGTCATGACTAGGTTGAGCGAAAACGGGCTTTTGGGACATCGGGCGATAGTCGAAAATTTTTGGCCACCTCGATAAGGTTTTTTTCAAATATTTGAGCATTTCCGGATTATGAGCGATAAACCAAATTAAATTTCAATGGGAGAGAAACAAAAAATTTCATTCTTAAAACCCCCAAACTAGGGGGGAAGCTGAAATTAACATCCACAACAGTAAAAAGGATACGTCAAAAAACTTAGCAACACACTTAGGTTAAAAAAGCCACAGAAAAAAAAAACCCCACCCCCCATTCACAATCCCTGCCCTTGTACCACAGAAATACCCTTAAACCTTAATGACCCAAAAATTAAAGTGCCAAAAACCATCTCTTATTTTAAAACCCGGAAAATTGAATACCCCTTTGCCCCTGGAACGCAGAAATGACCCCCCAAACCTGAAATTGACCCCCAGATTTAAAAGTGCCAAAAAAGGGATCTTTCAACTACCTTTTTAAAGTTTCACTGGCCCATTGACTATACCTGTCCGGGGCCCCCGCTTTGGGCCCCAAACCTGCTGCCCCCCCACATTTAAAAAGTCCCCGGAAAAAGGAGCCCTTTCAACTCCCAAATTTTAGTTTTTTTCCCCTGGACATTGATAAAACCTTTTCCCTGGGCCACAGCATGACCCCCAAAACCTTTCATAAAACCCCCGGGAAAAATTTAAAAAGTCCGGGAAAAAAAGGAATTCGTTAAAAACCCCCAAATTTTATTTAAACTGGACATTGAAAACCCTTTGCCCCGGGGCCACAGCAAAAACCCCAAAAAACCCTTTCAAAAAACCCCCCCAATTTAAAAAGGGGCCGGAAAAAGGATTTTTTAAAAGCCCCCTTTTTTGTTTTTAAACGGGGGACATTGACTATCCCTTTTCCCCGGGGCCACAGCAAACCCCCAAAAACCTGCAAAATTTCCCCAGTTTTAAAAGGGTCCCGGGAAAAAGGAGTTTTTCCCAACCACCATTTTTTTTTCACGGGGACATTAACTATCCTTTTTCCTGGGCCCCCAGAATGACCCAAAAAAACCCTTTCATAACCCCCAGTTTTAAAAAGTCCCGGGAAAAAAAGGATTTTCTTTAAAAACCAAACCATTTTATTTTTTCACGGGAAACATTGACTAACCTTTCCGGGGCCACACATGACCCCCAAAACCGCATGACCCCCCACTTTTAAAAAATTCCCCGGAAAAAGGAGTCTTTAAAACCACCATTTTAGTTTTTCACGGGAAATTTGACAAACCCTGCCCCTGGGCCACAGCATGACCCAGGGCCGGAGTTACGGGGGTTTTGGGGGTGGGGAGCCCAGGCGGGCGTCCGTCATCTTTTAACACGCGGGTTTAAAAATACCCTGATACGCACAACGAAAACTTCTTTGCTGAAGAAAGAGTGGGGGAAGCGGAATTGTAGACCCCACCTTTTTTCTCCGAACACAGCCCAAAAACCGGGGTAGCGCTTGCCCCTTTAAATGAGTGGGGGGAACCCAAATTTGAGCTTAAACTTGGAAATACGGGTGGGAAAACCGCTCCTGTTAAAACCCCGGGTTTGCCCTTTACCCTTTGGCATTTTTTTTCCCTCTTTTTACTCAACGTGCTGGGGGAAAATTTGGTCTCGAAACTTTTTTTCTCTGCCCCGGGGCTCCAAACTCCATGTCCTTTTGAAAAACCCTACATTTTGGTAAATTTTCCTGTACCTCCCTTGTAAAATTTCCAAGGAATTTTTTTAACAGCAATTTTGTACATGCAAGTTTTTTATATTTTAAATTTCCCAGAAAAACCATTTTTAAAATAGGATGGAATCCCCCCATGTCTTTGTTTTTTTTTTTTTTTTCTTTGTTTTAAATGGGTTGCCCTTAATAAAGGGATTGATAGCTATGTTAAAAAATCTTGAAAAAAACAAATTCATTTTCCCAATATTTGTCCTTTAACAGGGGCCCTACCTATTCCTGTTTCTGAAAAGCACCATAAACCCTTGACCCACTCTTGACCATTGTGAAGAAAAAATTGTCTGTTGAAAACAACTTTTTTTTAAGAATGGGGACCTGTTTTATAGCTGCATTTTCACAAAAAAATACCTCCAAAAATTTTTCAAAGCATCCCCCTTGACCACTCTTAAACCCATTGTGAAGAAAAAAAGTCTGTTTAAAAACCCAAAATTTTTTATAATAGGCCCCTGTTTAATAGTTTCATTTCAAAGCAGCATGCCCCCCAAAAAAATTAAAAAAAAATGACTTCTCACCACTTTTTAAAAAATTTTGTAAAAGGAGAAAGCCCCCTTAGAAGCCACATTTCGGGTTCCAAAGGACCATATTACTGTAGCTAAAACAGCAACTTTAAACCCCAAAAAACAATTATAAATATAAACTTCTCAGCCACTGTTAAAAATTGTGAGGCAACAGGGCCCCCAAAACCATTGACAAAGTGAAAAAAAATAAAAAAATGAAGTGAGTAAAAGGAAAAAATTTTTGTCATGAAAACCCTTGGGGTCTTTTAGTCTCCTTTACAGCAAAAAACCCCAAAATGAACTGTTGGGGGAAAAAAGAAAAAAATTGCAGGGAAGAAAATAACATTTTAAAAAAAAAGTTTTGGGGAAGAGGAAACCCTTTCTGTTTGGGGAGGAATGTTAAGTAGACCACAACTAAAACGGTGACCTCGGGGAATTGGGGCCACAACATCAAAGAAACCATTTCCCGATTCATCTTTATGAAAAATCAAAAAGATCCACATTATCTGTGGGGAAAGGGGCCCGGGTCGTTTGTCTGTAATGACTCCCCCCCGGCTGGGGCTTTAAAAAATCCGCTCAAATAAAGATTTCTGGGTGCTGGGCAGGACAACACCTCTTGGCGTGGGGGAGCCACTCGGGCCATTCGCCATTTTGGATACCCCAAAATTTTATTGGGGCCGGGAAAACATACAAAAAAAACGGGGTTGAACGCCCGATAAATCGTGCACCATGATCTTTAAACTGGGGCCTTGGGGGTTGTATCTGTGGGGCCCGCATTGCTGCGTTTGGGAGGTGGAAAAAAAAGAATTTCCAGAGGTTTTACCCATTAGGCTTCTTGCCAAACCCCCGCCCGCTGCTGGGCCGCGCCCGCCTGCTACTCTAAATTTGGGACCTACTGCTGAAACCCCGCTGGGGGTTTTCCACCCCGGAATTTTAAGAACTAAGCCAAAACGCAACAGTGTCCCCCATTGATTTAATCAAACCCGGGTTTCCCCCCCCTTTCCTGCAAATTTTTCTCTCTATTTGGGGGGGTGGGAAAGGGGGTTGCTGATTTTTTTTTTTACCCCGGGGGTCCAGGGGGGTGGCCACCCATTTAAATGTTGTTCCCTTTTGATGGCCCCTTTAAAGCGAGGATCATGTTTTGGGGGAAATGGAGCATCCAAGCAAATTTATGTGAGAGATGGAACCTTGATTTCCCCAAAAATCCCGGGTTTGGGGGGGGCCCCTAGCAAACTCATCTTCCTCATCTGCCTCAAATTCCCTGCCCAAACCCCTTTTTTCCCAAAGGGAGGGGCGTCGGTGTCTAGGAAAAACCCCCTCCTCCTCCCCTCCTTTCCTACTCCCCCCTCCGCTTTCCCCCGGCACAGCTTTAACAAAAAGCCCTGACTAACCTCAAATTTATGCAAACCCCGAAAAGCTGAGGGGCCCCCCTTTTCACTAGCCTGGACCCAAACTACTGCCTAAGAAACCGATAAAATTGAAAACTGTCGGGCCCTTGGGGGGATTTGGGCGGAAGAAAGGGTCTGTGTCTGCATCTGTGCCGTCCCCCCTCCCCGTCGCGGCGGGACCTGATGTTTCAGAGTGTCCAAAAGATCGTTTTCCCCGAACTAAAATCAAACCCCAATTTCCATCTGACAAGGGGGATCATCCGCACTGACCAATTTTTGGGGGGCTTCTTCAAAACTTTTTTAAGGTTTGGGGCAGAGCCTTTTTACCCCTCCAATCTTGGGGGCCCCAACACCCCGAGGTCCGCACCCCCTGGGGTTTTCAGGCCCCCTGTGTCCCCCTTCGTACTGGCCTAATGGGGATTGCGCCCCCCGCCCCCCCCAATGGAGCATGGGGGAAAGGGGGGAATTTTCCCGCCTTTTTGCCAAAGTCAACAATGAGACGGTTGACGGGGGGGCCCCAGCTGACACTGCAAAACCAAACCAAAAGGGGGGACAAAGCAGGGTGCAAAAAGGCGGAATCGAAAATCAAAACCCGAGCCTTCTTCAGCAGGCCCGTCCCCCGACCCGGGTAGCTCTTTAGAAATTTTTTGGAAAACAAGGGGTTTAGGGCATGTGCCAGGCAAGGGGTGGCTCCAGCCCAAACCAATCTTTTAAAGGGGGGCCAGCCCGATTTTTGCCCCCTTATCGGGACACCAACCCTTCCTGGGACAAGGTTTTTGTCACCCAGGCCAGCGCCCGGGGGGTCGGTTGCGGGGGAGCCGTCCCACAGCTTTCCCGAAACCCGTAAAGTTTGGGGCCCGGGCCTCCAAGGCAAAATTAAATTTTAACAAAGGCCTTTGTCCCCTGGGCACGTGATGCCCCCAGCGGCCCTGGGGGGAAAGAGCCCCTGCACCATTCCCTGCGGTTTTTAAGAGCGGCCCGAGCCTGAGAGCCACCCTCAACCCCCCAAAAGAAAATCCCCCCAGCCCCACCCCGTTAGCTGTCACCGAGATATACGGCCTTTGGGCCGGGTTATATCCATGTGTCCCGGGGGTGAGATGGGGGCTTTTTTCCCCGGACACAGATGCAGACAACGCGCTTGGAAAATTTTTTGATTAAAACTTTGGGTGGCCAGGGGAGGGACGGCTTTTCTGGCAAAGAAATTCCTTCTCAGCTTCTGGAATTGGGGGCAGGGGAGGGGCCCGATGGGAGGGAAACCCAAACGGTCCCCCCAAACGGAAAAGGCCCAAAATTTCCAAAGGGGCCCAAAAACCTGGCAATTTCTGACATTCAGGCTTTTTTGGGTTTGGGGTGGTTTTTGGGGTTTAAAATTTTTCTTTTTTTCTTTTCCCCCAAAACCGGAAACAGAAGGCTTGGGTCTAGACGGCCCTGTACGGCGTTTCATTCGTCAAACTGGCGGAAGGGAAAGGGGGAGGGGGGGTCCCTGGGGGTGCTGGTGGTACTCGGGGCGAACGGGGGGAGGCCCGAACCCCAAAAGGGTTTATCCCTGATCATGAAATCTAAAAGACATGCGCAGCTGAGGAACCTTAGGGGGTGGCGGAGGAGGCGGAGACAGGGGGGTGTGACAGTGGTTGGAGGGCCCCGGGGTCCGGGCTGGCCTTTTTTTAAACCAAGTGTTCCCCCCATTTCAACTAAACATTCCCTGCATGGGGACCCAACATGGTTTTTGGTTTGGGTTTAACCCCTTAAAGGGTTTTTTGCCCCCTACTTAAACGTTTTTCGGCAAAGGCGGGATAAACATCATGGGTGAATCAGAAGGGCCCGCCCCAAAGAAGGCCCAGGCTTTTAGGGGGTCCCCGGACATTTTTAACGGGGATAAGGAGGGGCCGGGGGTTTTCGGGTGGGCCTTTGGGTGGGGGAATCAATCACGGACCCTTTTGCGAAACCGCCCTCTTCCCCCTTTTTGGCCCGGGAACCCGTATTGAAACCCTCCCCCTCTTTTTCCTCCTCGCCACTTTATGGGAAACGCCCCGCAAGCAAATTTTTTGCGGAAAAGACCAGGATTGGGGCCCAAAGTTTTCCATCATCATCATCATCATCACAACATCATCATCATCATCCCCCACAGGTGACTTTGGGGCTTCCCTGACTTTTTGGCATCCCGAAGCTGCGGGCCCACAAAACAAGGGGCACTGCAAGGGGTTGCCCGGGGCCGCCCGGAAATTTTTGCCGATTGACCGGCTTTTCCCTTCACCTCCTCTGAGGGCCAAACCCTAACTGGGCGTCAGAGCGACTAAATTTACCTCCCTTTATCTTTTTAAAATCCTTCCGGGACCCCAACCCCCAATTTTTTCCCTCAAAGAGGGGCCTTTAACATTGGGTTATCCACAGTGGTGGGTACAACAGTTGACATTTTTGGGCCCGCTTTAGTTGGACAGATCTGGAAAATGCTGTGACGACATTTGTGGCCCTGACTGCGAGGACGAGGAAAGGGAAGACTGCTAGAAAGCGGGGTTTCATTAACCACTGAAGGGCAGAAATTTTTCGACGGGTGTTTTGTTAAATTAGATTCACAGGGCCCTGACCCCCATGACAAAGGCCCCTTACGGGGCCCCGCAACTGACGATCCGCTGGGATGCTTTTTTTGCGCCAGCACTGGGGAAGGGGCACCTTCTCTCGTACCTCTACCTCCCGGGGTAACCCCCCCCTTTGCTTTGCTTTTCCCCCCTGGAAATTTTGCCCCCATGTTTAGAAATATAAAAATTTGAGAAGGGATTTGGGAAAATTTGGAAAGTCCCCTTATTAAAAAAAACCCGGGAAATCACACTATTTTTTCAAAACCCTCTAACAAAACAAAATTGCTGAAAATTTAAATTTAACTGGGAAGGTGTCTATCAACAAATCTGGGGCTGGGCAAAATCAAAAAACAAAGTATCTTTTTATGTTTTCGTATAAACAAAAGGTAATTTTTTTGGGACCTTTCAATTCACCTTTGGGGAATATAGAATTCTGATTTTTAAAATTTACCCTGGGAAACCCGGGGTTCCCAAAAAAACAAATCTTTTCTGGGCAAAAGTAAAAAAAACGGGATCTGTTAGTTTTCGTAAAATACCAAAGCTATTTTTTTGCACCTTTCAAAATTTACCTTTGGTGAATATAGAATTGCTGTTTTAAAAAATTTACCGGGGAACTGCGTTCCCAAAAAAAAAAGCGGGGGGCGCAAAATTTAAAAAACACTATCTGTTTTGTTTTTGTATAATACACGGGATTTTTTTGCACCTTTCAATTCCCCCTGTGGGGGACTAAGAATTTCTGTTTTTAAATTTACTGGAATTTCTGCGTCAATTAACAAAACCCGGGGGCCGGGAAAAGCAAAAAAAAACCTTTTTGTTATGTTTTTTATATAATACACGGTATTTTTTGCACCTTTTTAATTCCCCCTGTGGGGACTATAGAATTCTGTTTTAAGAAATTTCTGGATTTCTTCGTCCCAAAGAACAAAGCTGGGTGCCCCAAAAGAAAAAAAAACAAAGTTCTGTTATTTTTTCCCTAATAACACGGGATTTTTGGAAAAAACAACCGTGGGTGACAAAAAATTGCCCGGATTGTAAAATTTTAAATTTCAAGGTGGATAATCAACACAAAGGGGGAATGGGTAAAATTGAAAAAGAACACCTTTTCTGAAATGTACAATGATAATAAAATTGGGGTTTTTCACCTAACAAAGGGGACCCTGCAATTTTTCTAAAATGATTTTAAACCAATAAAGTTTTAAAGGGTGCTCAATATCCAGGAAATATTTTTAATAGCAAACCCGTTAATAATAAAGGGTATTGCAAATGCAATTTTCTACACTAAGTTTTGGTGAAACTTTATCCATGTTTTTTTTTTAGATGGGGCTTGTCGGTTTTTTCGGGCCCGCGCCCCCCCCCTCCCCCCCCCCCCGTGACTTTACGCGGGGAGAAAGCTGCTTTAAAATTTTCTAGAAAAATACATTAAAAACTTTAAAACCCCTAATCTAACAAAAATTTGGGAAGGGTCACGGGTAATAGAAGGGTTTCCTTCTCTGGCAGAAATAGACTAAAATTTTTGCTGAGCTTTTGGCCACAGGCCCAAGGGGACCCTCCAAATTTCCCAAGAGACCTGAAAAGACACTAAACCCGAACAGGAAACGCTGTTTTTATGTAAAACAGGTTTTATGTGGAAAATTTTTTCCCGCCAATCGCCAAACCCTACACATCCCATCATGACGTCGACACCCCATCTCACCCTGCTCTACTTTCTGTAAATTCTTATTTTTCCCGGCCGCCAGAATTACAGGAACGCCGAAAATGGCGCGATCTTAAAGAGATGCCAAGATTTTAACCTTAATTATCGCATGACTGAAAATTTCGACACCATAAAAAAACCCGCCGATTTTTAACTTTGTCGATAAAAATTTCAAAATAGTCATAAAATAAACTTGCTACACTCTTACCTAGCTGTATGTCAGCGCTCACCGGGCCCTACAATACGATCGATATGGGCGCCCCGGCCCCAAACCCCCTGGCAGCGGCCTGGAGCTCACCGAGGTTCGGGGCACAGGCAGTTTTATCTGGGGCTTGTGCCCCGGATAAAACTACGTAGCAACGCCCCTGGCCTCAAGTAAATTCTTCATGGAGTGAATGGAGAAAAAATTTATTTTGACAATGTATTTAAGGTTTTGGGTGTTTTTGGCATCAACTATGCATGAAATGTTATGATTAATCTGCTAATCAGTACAATTCCAGCGATACCTAATTTATATAGTTTTTGTTTTCCTACTTAGTTTTTTTTAGCTTTGTATCATTTTCTGAGACCGATTACCTTTTTAGTTCTAGAGCTGTGTGAGGGTTAATTGTTTGCAGACTGAGCTGTAGTTTTTGTTGATACCATTTTGGGTTACATACTGCTTTTGGACTGCTTTATATATTGATTTATTGAAGAAGCAAGGTGATGCGCAAAAACACAATTTTGACATTTTTTTATGCCAGTGACCAGTTGGGATAGATAAGGTTATATTTTACTAGATAGGACTTTTATGGATATGTCAGTACTAATTATGTTTAATTTTTTTTTTTATGATTTTGGCCGACATGTATGTATGGTGCTGCACCAGAAGTCTGGTGTCTTTTCAGCCCGAAAACTGGCGCAGACCTGTTCCCTATATTTTTAATCAGACGCACTCCAAAATTAGATGCATTATCAGATGCCCGCGGCACTTTGTAATGCACCTAAGATCAGAGGCGTGCTTGAGGCGTATCGCACTACAACCGAATGATTCTACACATTTATGACTTTTGAACGGCAAATCCTGACGCATTACTGCTGGAACAGGTAGAGCACTTTAACAGTGATTTACCTGAGCCTGAATTGGCGCTTTGTAGCCTGAAAGCGCTAAATCTATGACCCGCAGTAGAAAAGATTCATAGAATCAGGCGCATTCTACTCTACTAATGCGTGCAAAAAAAATGGCGTCTGAGCGCCAAAAACATACATGTCGCCCATAGTGTTTAAGATGTTTACATTTTTTTGTTATAATCTTAAAACCTTTTTTTTTTTTTTTTTTTTAATCCCTTTTATAAATCCCCACTTGTACTTTACAAGTGGTCTCCAGTAGAATAACATATAGAGCTTATGTACTGTATTATATTGTCATATTAGCAATCTCTTATAGCACCCTTTCACTGGCCTTTGGAGTGTAATCAGAGCACAGTAATGGCAGACCTGGGGCCTTCATTATGCCCAAAGCTGCAATGATAACGGAATGTCACCCAACACTGCATCACAGCTTACGTTACTGGACTATATAAGAGGTAAAACGGCCATGATCACCATTAAGCTGCAAAATCCCAAAGGGAATCTCCTTTTGACTATATTAAGTCTGATTTACATCTGGATATGTTTTGTCTTTGAGAAAGAAAATTATGGACTTCTATGCTATTCAATACCATGGGTAAAATATATGCTGCTGAAAACATCAGATGAACTGAAAAAGAGCCTTTTTCTATATAGCATAAGCCCCAGTGAATGAAGCTAATCTGCGTTGTGTCTACTTAACCTTGTTTCCAATGTAGAAGCATCACAACTGCACCACAGGCAGCCTTTGAAGCATAGTTGCCAACTTTTGAAAGTGGAAAAGCAGGAGATTGAAGAGATCGGCGCGCACAGCCCATCTTTTTGGTGTGCCACGCCCCTTCAAAAAGCCACACCCACTCCACCTAACTGCATAACGGCTTTGGAAGAAAGCCAAGTAGATGCCCTTATAGCCAGGTAGTAGCCCCCATACCAGGTAGTGCCCCTTACAGGAGGTAGATGCCCCCTTGTACAAGAGATGCCCCTTGTAGCCAGGTAGATGCCCCCTCTGTAGCCGGTAGATGCCCCCCTTTGTTAGCCAGGTATATGCCCCCCTTTGTTAGCCAGGTAGATGCCCCCTTTGTTTGCCAGGTAGTTGCCACCTTTGTTAGCCAGGTAGTTGCCTTCTTTGTAGTCAGGTAGTTGCCCCCTTTGTTAGCCAGGTAGATGCCCCCTTTTTTAGCCAGGTAGTTGCCCCCTTTGTTAGCCAGGTAGATGCCCCCCTTTGTTAGCCAGGTAGATGCCCCATTTGTTAGCCAGGTAGATGCCCCCCTGTTTTAGCCAGGTAGATGCCCACCTTTTTTAGCCAGGTAGATGCCCCCTTTGTTAGCCAGGTAGATGCCCCCATTTGTTAACCAGGTAGATGCCCCCATTTGTTAGCCAGGTAGTTGCCCCCATTTGTTAGCCAGGTAGTTGCCCCCATTTGTTAGCCAGGTAGTTGCCCCCTTTTGTTAGCCAGGTAGTTGCCCCCTTTGTTAGCCAGGTACATGCCCCCCTTTGTTAGCCAGGTAGTTGCCCCCCATTGTTAGTCAGGTAGATGCCCCCCTTTGTTAGCCAGGTAGATGCCCCCTTTGTTAGCCAGGTAGTTTCCCCCATTTGTTAGCCAGGTAGTTGCCCCCATTTGTTAGCCAGGTAGTTGCCCCCTTTTGTTAGCCAGGTAGTTGCCCCCTTTGTTAGCCAGGTACATGCCCCCCTTTGTTAGTCAGGTAGATGCCCCCCATTGTTAGTCAGGTAGATGCCCCCCTTTGTTAGCCAGGTAGATGCCACATTTGTTAACCAGGTAGAGACCCCATTTTTTAGCCAGGTAGTTGCCCCCTTTTGTTAGCCAGGTAGTTGCCCCCCTTTGTTAGCCAGGTAGTTTCCCCCATTTGTTAGCTAGGTAGTTGCCCCCTTTCGTTAGCCAGGTAGTTGCCCCCTTTGTTAGCCAGGTACATGCCCCCCTTTGTTAGCCAGGTAGATGCCCCTCTTTGTTAACCAGGTAGTTGCCCCCTTTTGTTAGCCAGGTAGTTGCCCCTTTGTAGCCAGTAGTTGCCCCTTTGTTAGCCAGGTAGTTGCCCCCTTTGTAAGCCAGGTAGTTGCCCCCTTTGTAGTTAGGTAGTTGCCCCTTTGTTAGCCAGGTAGTTGCCCCCTTTGTTAGCCAGGTAGTTGCGCCCTTTGTTAGCCAGGTAGATGCCCCCTTTGTTAGCCAGGTAGATCCCCGCTATAGCTAATAAAAATAAATAATAAAAGCCACTTACCACCACCAGGCTCCCTGCAGCTCGTCCTGCTCCGGACATCTCACGGCCGACCGACTCAGCGTCGCAGGGGGAGTGAGTGCAGCCACGCGTCACAACCCCTGCGACGCTGATCTGTATGTACAGCGCACACCGGCGCTGTGCATACAGGGGGAGAAGGGAAACGATCCCTCCTGCCTCCTACCTGCACAGTGAAGTCTCCGGACGGGTGAGCGGCCGCTGTGGCCGCTTCACCCACCTGTAGTAGCGGCCCGGCGGCGCTAAAATAGCGCACCTGCTGGCGGCGGGAGGTTCGCCAACTCTGCCGGGGTGGCGGGGGCCCCCATTAGCGGGACCCCCCGCCAAAAGTGGGAGAGTTGGCATGTATGCTTTGAAGCTGTTTAATTCATGCTGCAGACCATCCAGAGAGAATACAGTATGCAGTGTCAGGGACTATCTGCGAAGGCCCAGTCCGGATTATAGTTTATAGTTAAATTCAGTGTATAAGAAGGACATAGCTCTAACAGGAGCAGATGTAGAGGAGAGTGACCAAGTTGGTTGGGGCAGGGCCACCGATAGAGCAGTACTATGTGTACTACCATTTAGGGCCCAGCTGGCAGCGCCCCCCTTTGTTTCACATGTCTGATAAGATTAACAGTTTTCAGGCCCGGTAGTAGTGAGGGCCCACAGTGGCCAGTAATAGTTTTGGCCCGCTGCGGGCATGGGGTTTGGGGGGGCCCACTGCGGGCCCCCGGGGGTGGTGAT